>JAQIXJ010001841.1:0-18377 GCA_034700185.1 Phthiracarus laevigatus | reverse complement strand
TTTTAATTAATTTTTAGTCAACGTTTTTCTAAAGTTTCAAAAATAACTGATATAAAATACGTGCTAAGTTTAGTGGTAGTGCGGACACGTCACAGACGGACGGACAGACATGGCTCCCTCTCTTTTCAAGAAAGTGAGCTAAAAATGTTGTTAAATCCATAGTTTTCTATTAAAAAAATTCAAGATGCTGCGAATTTTTGCATCATTGATATTTAAATTCGATATTGTTGACAAAGGCTTATGGTTAAGAAAAATTTTAATTCCGGTGTTGAATAAAAAATGTTAAATGTTTAAAATATTTATTTATCGTAACTTGGATTTAAACAAACTTAATATCATATATACAGTTAAATGTTTAGAATACTTATTTATCGTAACTTGGATTTAAACAAACTTAATATCATATACCGATAAATTATAAATTATAAATCCGTATACTTATAAATTTATGTTTGGAACCGTGAATGGTTGAAATCTTATTTAATTAAAGACAACGGATAAGCGGCGATTAAATTCTATATATTTGTATTTAATTTTATTAAAATCAATACATATAGGATCAATAAAAAAACATTTCATTAGAAGTTCAAGCCTTAAAGATGCGCACGTGTACTAATCATTAACAAGAGTTAATGGAGAATCCAAAAAAGGATTTTCTGTTTTTATATGACGTTTGGTATAGGTTTTCAGTAAACGTGTGTGATTACGATCAAATCTACACATCAAAGACGCAATTAAATTAACAATAAAATAGAAATAGCTATTAATTTCAAGTTGTTTTCAATAGCAAACCAAACTATATTTTCACTTCCGCGAAAGTTTCCTTAAGTATTTTCAATAACGCCTACAAACAGTTGTCCGCTTTTATAGCCATTACACAAATCACCTGTGATTATTATTATTATTATTATTATTGTTTTATACTTCATTTTCAAATTATTTCTTATAATGTATGGATGTGTTAGAATACGGTAACGTTTTTTTTCCTCATTTAGTGTACGACTTCGACTGCGAGGAAATTTCTTCGCTCATTCTTCGCTCAATCTCCGCACATATTATATTTCATCATATAATTTATTTGGATATTTATTTTAACGAACTATTTGTAATACGACACTACATGGCTAGTAATATTATTATAGCCGGAGAATATATTTTATTTCCGCGAATAGTTATCAAAGAGCTATTCGTTCGGTTTGATGCTTAAAAAAATTGATAAGAGGGTGTGTTAGGAATTCTAGCGTTATATATGCTCGCGAAAAATGCTCGGAATATTGAATATTTTTGTATTTAAATCAATCTTTGCCTATAAATAGACTTTCTTGTTAGAGACGTTGTTACCGCATATTCTTCTCACATGATTTATTTTCAATGAAAAATATTTTTCATAATAATAAAATTTTTTTGCCGATTATTATTGTCCAGGAATTGCTTGCAAGAAATCGTTATACGTAGCTATAATTGAATTATAATCAATTTTCATCGGATCTAACTTTTGTGTAGTTTTATTTATTTTTTGTTTATTCCTTTAATTTATTGGATAGGATAGGGAATAGAGTATCGGAAGAAGTCCAGAAAATCTATACTTGTCATCGTTACGGCTTAAGACGGAGAATGGAGTGTCAGAATATTTTATTCCACAATTTATAATCTGCCATATACTTATATACTTCTTGAAATCTTTTAACTTTTTATTGATCTTAACAGCTTTTTTTGCATTGTCTGTTCTTCCGTCATTCATTATGAACAGAAATAAGAATTAATGTCTTGTCGATTCTTTATTTTTAAGTTTAACACAATCATCTAATAATAAATTTGAAATCTTTAGCACAATTTTTGTTTTTATATTTGGCTACAATTTTTACTTTTGAAAGCTTGCCATACCGAAGCGTTCATGACTTTAACTAATAGATTTCACTTTGTGGCTGAAACGCTGTTTTGATAAGAGCAACACAAACAGTGATTCATTATCTACGAATGGACCTTTAAATTTATGTAACGTCACTTGAAAAAGTTTTTACTGCTGTGTACTATAAATTTATTACTTTAAAGTTAAGTATTAATCGAAGATATTAAAAAACTTATAATACTTTCTGCAAAAATATAAATCATGGAAATATAGACAAAAAAAATTTCTATTGTAATCCTAAAATAGATTGTATTTGGACTTTTGGAGTTTTACATTATTGATGCCTTTGCCTGAATTTTTTATTCTTTTTGTGATACCTTTTGCTTCATAAATATTTATAGAAATCTATAATCGAATTTGTCATAACTAGTAACAATCGGGCAGAAAATGAGCAAAATAAAAATCATCATTGTATCTATAAATAATTAGTCTAAGTGTTGTAAGATTATTCAAATTACTTAATTCCAAAATATTTGATTTTACGCCAACCATTAAGCCAAGTTTACTCAATTAATTTCATAACAAAAAACTCAGCATGATTAATTTTATGAATAAACATTGGTACTTTCTTCCTCTCTTAATTATTCCCTTCTAAATTTATTCTTCTTAATATCAAACATTTAGAAGAAAATAGAGAACAAATTTTAATTGTTTTCTATATTTTTTCTTCACAAAAAATAAACAGAAATAACAAATCTAAAACAGTAATTATTATCTTAAGATTGAAAAATATTTGATGAATAACAGGCCAAAAGGGATGATCACCAAAATTTTGGAAGATAAGGTAAAAAAAATGAAATTTTTGGCTCTAGGTTATAAAAGTAGAGCCATATGTTATATCATTAACCCCGCCGAGTTTTCATGGTCCGTTAATTTTTGGTCAGAATTATAAAAATAAAGAGAGAGAGAGAGAGAGAGAGAGAGAGAGAGAGAGAATAATTTAATCGTTCAAAGGAAAAAATTCTTTAAAATTAGATTTCAAAGTTTTTGTTCAAATCTATGAATTATGAAGTATCTAAAAGCAACACCGCAAACCGTACGCGCTTTAAAAAATTTTAAACAAATAAGGAATAAATTTTAAATTACGTTATTATCGTATAAATCTTTAGCTAAAAAATTTATAAAAAATAATACCATTTCACTCAAATATTCATCGTTCAGTTCCATCAGCATTAAATTCCTCGTAAACGCGAATTTATTTTCGATTTCGTTGTTATACTTATTAATTATTCAGTATTTACTCTTTAAACTCTGAATAATTTAAATGTTAACTAATTTTTCCAGAAACTTAAATTGTCCGCATTAATACTATTGCGAGGCATACACAACCGCCCACACTCTAATTCTTCGCTGAAATGCGAGATTAACTTTTAATCAATAAATTTTAATTCTGCGAGTAAAATTGCTAAACTAAAGTGATCTCGCAATTGGTTTTGTTGTTTTTGTTATTTCGGAATACGAGAAGTCAATTGTAAAATGAGAAATTTTGTATTTTACTTTTATTTTACTCGTGCGAAATAAATTTAAAAGCATTCGCTAAGCCTGCGACTGACGTAAACATTTGCAACGTAGTCTTTAACTTTTTAATGATGCGTTTACCACTGACGCACTCATCAGCTTTGGTAAATTCTTTCTACTTATAAACCAAGTTTCTGCTCTTCAATCACTATATCTACGCATATATCGCGCTTGTTTTCTTACAATACGCTTGATTTCGCAACTTTATTAATTATATAATTAGTATAACAACTTTGTGACGTTCATGCTTCCTGTGGTTTTCCGAATATTTAATATACAATGTAATTTTTATTTGTCAATTAACTCGAACATAGGAAATATGACAATTTCATTGATGCGATTATTCCATTGGATTTTATTTATTTATATTAATTAAAAAGATTAATATAAATTAGCAATTATGCATTATAGCAGTGGTTTCAAACTTACAAACCAAATTACAACATAATTTCTTCCGCTACCCATGATTTTATATTTTTTAAAGTTAATGAGAATGATATGCTTGGATTATAGCAAAAATTATAAATATCTTGAACAATATTAAAAACGCTAATAGCAAACCATTTTTAACATTTATTTTGGTCTATATTTCGATTATAAATAAGTTCAATTAGATGAGATGTATTACATCTCATCTAATATATTATTATTTATGTTGTGACCCCTAACTAATGTTACATTCAAAAAAGGCTTCGACCCAAGTTTTAAACTCAAGGACCCTGATTTGGGTCGCGACCAATAGTTTGAGAACCTCTGCATTATAGTCTCAAAGCCTAAAAACCTAATTAGCCTATGAGCTGGACTTAGGGGCTCAAATTCAGAATAGAATTTCTTAAAATAAACCTTCTATTAAACTCTAAGAACCAAAATCTTTAATATCATCTTATTTTAAACATATATAATCAAATATTTGATGATGCTTTTATTAAAGAAATAACATCATTAGTATCCTTGTAACAAATTTTTCCATTTCTCATATGACAAAATTCAGAGGTTTTTGGTTCAGGCTCAAGCAAAGGTTCCTTCAACAAATCCTCCTACAACTGTGATCCTAATGATCAATAGTCTAAAAAGTTATAGTTTCAACAAAATCTTAAAAGAATTTCAACAACGATTTTTATTTTATTTATCAAAATGAATTGATTTTATAATGCGCTCTATAATAAACACTTTCTATAACCTATTTGTTTTTACATATGTATAAACTGTTTTTGTTTGAAAACACTTCCAAAGACACGTTTTATTATACTTGTTCGTTATTTTTGTTTTTTGTTTCTATCGAAACTTTTCTGTCGTAACATATATTTTGCAATAAAATTGCTAGTTTGATGGAAGTTAACAGTAACAAAAGAGGAGTATCCTAAGATAAAATATTCACTGGGAATTTATATTGTAGGATATGAATGGTATTGATTTTAAAACCAGTATTTTATATGAAAATTATTTATGGAATGAAACATTTGATTCTTGTCTCCATTTCTATATCAGCAAAATTAATTGATCGTAAATGTTTCGACTGAATCTATGATTTTTATCGAATATAAAACTAGATCTAAGCGTGTATTTTTTTTATCAAAAAGCGATTATACTCTTCCTGTTTACTAAAAGCTCTGCCTTATTATAGGCACTTACGTGTATTTTTATTCTGCTTCCAAAACTTCTATCAGAATAAACTGCGTTTTAAAACATTAAACATCTATTTTAACCCCAAAAAAACAAATCGGAAAATGTTAAAGTTCTCAACGTTCAACATATTAAGCGAAATATTTTAACCTTGTTTTTTTGCGAAGGAAGAAGAAGTACAATAAATGTATGGGATTATGAAATAACTGAAATTATGTTTCAATTTCAGTAAAAAAAAGTAGAAATAGGAACTATTGGTTATGACCATGGAACGATACTCATGGGTATCGAATGTTCGAACACAAAACAATATAAGTTTATTTTTTTGTAGTAGGCGTAAGAACGTTGTAAACCCTCCAGCGTACACTATTTTTCTAATTGAAGCCATTTTTACTTAATGTAGAAATTGGTGATCGGCTAAACGAAACAAAATATCAATAAATCCTGTATCGAAAAAGCAGAAAATTACAGAAAAAAATCAGTGTAGGATATATTTAGATTCTTATTATTTAAAATGTCGTTTACAGCTACATTTAATTTTGTCTTGTTTAATACGAAATTATTTCTGCGATGATACATAAAATATTTTGATAAAAAATGTTTTCCCCCTAAAGTCAAGTTTTCGCTTAATTTATTTGGTGTGCGAGTCAACTGCGTTCTTTCTTTTCGTGTTTCGTTGTCTGTGTGACAAATTGTCACTGACAAGCGTATCCCACACTAAAGCGTATACATAAGTTTTTTGAGTGTTTAAAGCAAAAAAGTAAAATAACTTTATTCTAGAGTTTGGGCAAAATTCAGAGCAGCAAGTATTCTATACTTTACAGTAATTGAAACTGAAATAAAAAACAAAGCGAAATGTATTGATTATTCCCTGCAACCGGTAAACAAGTTCGCGAAAATATCGCTTTGCTTAACCATTATGCCAATGGAATAAATTTCCATCTTTAATTAGAATCGGAAACTTGATGCTTAATTATGCTCATCTTAATTTTTATTCTTAAAAATAACTTAAGCGAAAAGTATCCTGGTTTTATAAATAGACGAAAAAAAACGCAAAAATAACATTAAGGAAACGTATGGATATTTTTCGGTGTATAACACGTATAGTGTAACTGCGCATAAACAGTGAACCGCATTCAAAACGTTTACGGCTTGTGTATGTGCTGTTACTGTTACTGCATTTTTAACACAAAAGGTATTCTCGGATAAATAAGAAAATTATATCTTTCTTATCGAATCGAATTCTCTCCAGAGCTATCTCTTACGCTATTACTTGCTCTTACTATCTCTCGTCTATCTCTTATTTTTATCTTTATCACTCGCTCTCTACTTTCATTACTCTCGCTTATTATTGGCATCGCTATTCACATTTTAGCTAATAATAGTTTTTTATTTCAGTTTCCTATTATTCGCACTTAATATAAAGAAATAAACCGTTCCTCCGTTACACACGCATAAAAAGAGTGATTGCTTCGAACAATTGATGGTTTAGTACGCATAAAACCAACAATCAAATAAAAGGCTTCCGTGAATCAGGTAAGAGTTGCTGTATATTCTGTGTGTATCTGAAAACACAACGCGGAATTTTTTGCACTTATTTTTCGTTGATATGATGCTGGAAGTTTTATTGTTTAAAATTTTTATCTTGTTTTCCGTATCGGTTATCTTTTCGAAATGATTGTCTATTTCCTATTTTTAAAAATTTTTTAACTGCGAGTTTAAAGTTGTGTTGGATAAAATTATGCGCTATTTAGAAGGTATTACTACCAAATTTCTTGCTAACTTAATTTCTTATCAAATTTAGCTAACTTTCTCAGAGAGAGGGCGAGCTTATGTTTTTGATTTATCGCGTAATTTATCACGAATTTATTAATTATTTTTTAAATAAACTTATATGTTTAGATCAAAGTTACCTAATGTCTGAACTGCTAGGGGTCAGACCCTGAAAATCTCAATTTTTATGGCGGTGTCTAAAACTCTTCGAATTTAAACGACAATCTTGTTGAATTCAAGCCTAAGAGTAATATAACTGAGCTCAAACTTAATCTTCATGAATTTAAGCGCACTCATTTGAGATTCAAGCTTGAAATTCAAGTTAAAAACAATTGCCGATTTGCTTAGAGCATGTGCTTATCACCATCATTATATATTTTGTTGATTTAGGGATTTTTTTTTGCTTGATATTTAGTCAAACTTCGCAAATTATAATTCAAACAAATTTAATATGCAGGAATTTTACAGAATGTAAAAACAAAAAATGTTTACTTCGTTATTTGTCTTTAAACACAAGAATGTTAAAATATTCACAAAACAAAACAAGAACAACAAATTCATAGAACGTTCACTTATTCTTAGGTTAATGACAACTTATGTAATAAATATATTAGATTGACAGACAGACAGACATAGTCAAATTTATAAGCTTAGATTTGTTTACAAAAGCTAAAAAATTTATGCTAAACAAATACTTGGTTAAGTTGATTGTTTTGTCGAGATAATAAATATCAAATTGAATATTCAAACCAACAGCTAATATTGAAAATTATTATCTTTTGAAATGATTTCTGAATACTTTTAATTATTACTGTATATACAGTATTTTCGTAATTTTGAATATAAAATCAACGTAAATTAATTGAAAACCTGGTTTAATTGTTTATTTAGTATCTTATTTTTGCAACATAAATTCTAGTGTTGTATAGGAATATAGAAATGTTCTTGGTATAGGAATATAAATAGAATAGAAATGCGCGAAAAATGACCGAAAGAATTGGAATAGAATAGAAATATAATTTTAAGTATAGATATTGAACTTTCATTTCTTAATTTGTTGTTTATTATATAATAGTATTGGAATAGAAATAGGAATAGAATAGAAATGGGCGAAAAAATGACACGAAGAATAGAATTGGAATAGAATATAACTATATTTTGAATTTAAAGAATAGAATATAATTAGAAAAGTTGTTATATATACAACACTAATAAATTCTCGATAATCTAAATCAGTGATGAACAACGCTCGAGTTGTGAGTGAGCGGCGACGTTATTTTTTTACCGAGTCTAAGCGCTGAGCGTATATTAAAAATATTTTAAGCATTTTTTAGATGGTTTAGCAAAAAATTTATACTAAAACATAGATAATTAATTCTAGCTCTAAATTGGGTGAATAAACATTTTCTAAAGTTCATAAAAATGTTTTTATATTTCTCAACATTTTGTACTTCAAGATAGAGATGAGAGATTTAGGCAGCCTAAGCCTATGATTTTTCGAATACAGCTTAAGCCTACAACGGTTTAAAGGAACCTAAGCCTACAGCCTAAAACAAAAATAGGCGGACTAATCTCTAGGCTCTAAAATGACGTTAGAAATTGTCGTAATTCTTCCAAAGTGTAAATAAATTTAATGAAAAAACAAGTGAAGAAAATTTATTCGAAGTTTTAAATAAGAGGTGCGAAAAATTAATAGTTTTACAAAATAATCACACTTAATGTTTTTGTATTTAAGAATGGGCATAAACAAGTTATAAATTTACTAGAGCCTAGAGCCTATGAAAAAAATAGTCTGACCTAAGAATAAGCCTTTAGAATAGCATCACTAATCTTAATGCTTGGAAAAAATTGATTTTGTTTAAATAATAAATTACGGTGATTTATAGTTGCAATGTTTTAAATGAACTGATACGATCATGCCGAGTATAATACTTAATAAAAATAACATTTCCTGGCTAACATGAAATTCTTATTTTTGGCAATCTATTTTAAATTATTTACTAGCACTCTTTCTATGTATGCAAAATTTAATTACGAATGATGTTTGTATTTGAATTTTTATGCAACCAAATTTTAACAGAAATATATTCCGAAGTACAAAAACGAAACACATTAATACAGATTCATTGATGTACCGTGCATTATGTATTCCTGACAAATTCTATTTATTTTCGGTTTCGCTCTGCATTTAAGTCTTATGTCATCAAAAATCGTTTTTTGTTATCGATTGCTATAATAATCCAAAGCTAGAAAAGCAATCAAAGTGTAAAAATGACGAATTTTTTAATCAATTATAATTTGATCTGTTTAAATCACATTTTAAGAAATAATTTGCTCAATTTATTATATTGACTACAACTCGAAGTGCCGTAACTTTTTTGTGCTTCTATTTTATATATAATTGAATTTTCCTATGTTTGTACACAAGTCAAGTGTCTAGTTTTTATTGTCGCTTTAATCATTTAAAAATTAAAACATTTTAACTGATAAGAAAAATATCGAAAGGGTTTAATATAAACTTTACAATGCTTTTTGGAAAGTTTGTTCAGTGGAATGCAAACGTATTCTCATCTAATGAATAAGTTTGTGCTGGAAAAAAAATTCTATAAATCGCCTTAAGTACAAATTTACATTCAAAGAAATTTTTTAGTTCAATATTTGTATAATAGGCTTTTTCTCATTTTTAAACTTAAGAAATATTATTTTTTAGTCGACTTCAGTAGTTGTGCAACAATATCTAAGATTAGTGTTAAATAAAAACCAAATTAATGGACTTCGTTCGGTAATGATTGCGATCATCTAATGCACTAATGAGCTTGTATTGAGTTAATTTTTAACTGCTTTTATCGCAACTTTTATAAAAATGTAATCCATTAAAGGCTTAGCAATGAGTTATTTAATGAGAGATAATTTACTCGATTGCTTAATACATATCGATTTAGTTTTGTTTTCGAAAATTCAGGTTTCATTTTTCGTTTCGAGTTCGTTTCGGTTTCGTCGAGTTTTTCGTTTTATTTTTTATGCTCATCACAAGACATTAAAAGCGACATCGTTTTATTTATTTTTCCGTTTATACTGTGTAATATGTTCTTTAGATAGAGATGAGCGAAAAATTAGCGAAAATCTTTCGTTGCAAATGTGACTTAAAGAATTAAATAAGAAATTTTTTTGTATGTTCGAGTGAATTTTGCAAGAATTTTCTGCCTAATCCGTTAAGAGAATCTGTCAAAAATTTTAGGTTTTGGTATTCCAAAAATAACAAAAGTTAGACGAAAATTTTTGTACACTTAGCCAGATTAAGTTACAAAAACAGGTTCGAAACTTTGAAGACAATTTTTTAGCTCAATTTTTTTAGCTCACTTTTTTAAAAAAGCTAGCTTATGGATTTGACCATGTCTGTTCGTCCTTCCGTCTGTGCCTAGTCTTATATTAATAAAAGGAATTCATCGATATCTTATGTTAATTAAGGGTAACATAAGTATAATACGTTTAGAACATAAGTATGAATTGGACTATATAAAGTGAGCTCTCTATGAATGTGTCGTTCTTTTTTTCTGACTTTGAAAAATTCAAAGATTTGAATTTGGGTATGTCCGTACGTCTGTCTGTCCGCACTTATGTTTGGATTTCAAACCTATTTCTAATGTTAATAAAGGAATTTTCAGGTCAAAAATGGCAAAAAATAAGGTCAAAATAGCCACAAGTATTGTCAAAACGGCATTAAAAGGGCCAAAATTCCAAAATCGGATTTTGGAGATTCCGTCTTTCCCAATAAAATAGACAAAATTTAGTATGAAAATAGTCAAAATAAAGTCAAAATTGACGAGTTTCTGTATAAAATAGTCAAACTACTTGGGGTCGAAAGATTTCGTTTTTATATAAATTAGGAGATTTTCTGGGGTAAAAACAGTTAAAATCGGACAATAAATCGTCAAAATTAGGTAAAAAATGGTAATTGTTTGGTAAAAACAGCCAAAGTTCTGGGCGGAAGATTCCATTTTTATAGTACTTATTTTACAATAATGGTCCAAATCGTGTAAAAATAGCAAAATTTCTTGGCGAAAGCTTCCGAAATTAAAAGCAAAAATTTTAACTTTAATAAAAATATTATAAAATAACGGAAGCGAGCAACCATATACTAACTTAAACTAGCTTTACAAAGCTATTATAAATATGGTCAGATATTATGACCGTATACGTCTTGTTTTATGATAGGTTAACGAAGAAAGAAATCAAAATCATTCCGCAAGAACTGATTTCTTTTTACGAGTTAGTTAAATAGTTATAGCTTTGATATCTACTGGTTTAATGCCAAAATGTTTATAATTTAAAGATTTGATGAATTTTATATACAGTATTATCTGTTTAAAAAATAGATTTTTTATGGGGCGGTAACAAGCCAACAAAAAAGTCAACCTCTCACTGGCCCTAACTATTAAATTATCTTGGGATTAATCTGATTACTTAGTTTAGAGAACATTAAGCTTAATGATTGACGTCAATTATAACTTAAATAATTAACCACTAACTTACAAACCAAATTTTTAACGTTAATTCCTCCAATTAAATTTAAAACAATTAACGGGAAACTTTTTAAAACCAACAACACTTGTTTTATTAAAGTATGCGATTGACGTTTTAGGCTTATATATATATGTGATGATTGGTGCAACAGATGAAAACTAACGAATTGATCAGAAACATGTCTCTTGTGTGCCCAAAGCTGACACATCACACGAAAATTTCTTGTGCATTAAAAAAATTATGCTACTTAATAATAATTGAATAAAAATGTACCCTCTTATCTAATTTAAAAGAGAAACAAGAACACCTTATTCATAGAAAGCTCGCATTTTGATAGGTTTTATATATACTATATATATGTACCACATATATATACATATGTATATATATATATATAAATTAGAGTAGTTTTTAAGCCGAAATGATAAAATTATTAATCTCTTTATTATTACAGTATAAAAAATAAGATAAAATCCTTTATTAAAATAAGCCTGCGAACACCGCGACGGAAGGACAAGCAGAGGAACAGATGCTCAATACCATAAGCTCTACTTTTTTTTATTCAAAGTGAGTTAAAAATGTGCTACAAAACTAGAATAAATTTTAATGAACAATCAATATTTATGTTGCAAACTACGTCTTTTAAAACAAAAAAATCTATACATCTGTTATTAAATATTCAATATTAGTTTTAATAATTTATTGGTTGATAATCGAATTTTCTTGTTTATGTCTCAAAATAATTTTGATATAAAACTTATACTAAAAATACCGAAATAGTGCGTCAAAACATCAAATTAGCGAGTTATGCGTTACGATAGAACGATAGAAAAAGTTTGTTAATGCGATTCGTTTGCATTATAGAAATTAAATTTGCAAATTTAAGTTAAGTGCATGCACTTCGAGAATGTATTTGCATTTACCCTGTAAGTGAATAAAGCTATCTATATATATATAACGCGTACAAATTATCCTAACGAACAAATTATTTCTATTTAACTAAAATTGCCGATTTATACGTAAACAATTTAATTAACTCCAAATTAAGTTACTTTAAAATACTTATTACATAAAGGAAATAAGAAATATAAAACACAATTTTTAATTTAATATTACTTTACTGTACACTAAATTATTTAAAGTTAAATTTTCATTTTAACAAATACAGAAGTACTAGATTTTCCCGTAAATTGTAATAATGATAGGGAAGAGACTGGATGAAAATTTGAATCGTTAATGTCTGTTAAATAAGAGTTACCAATTATCTAAAATTTTTCAACCAAACCATTTAGTTTAAAAAGTTCTTTTGTGTTGGCTAAAATTTCAGGAATTACTTGCAAATAAATTATTTAGCTTTTATTTATTTTTAGATGAATTTTCAATTTATTTAATACTTAACTTACTATAAAGCTGTATTTACTGTAATTAGTAATCGGAATTTTCTTTTCTCTTTTTTCTTTTAATCTTTTTTAATAGAATTAGAGACACATCACTTAAAACTAGTTTCACTAATTTGTTTTTTATATGAGACAAATCTATAAATATCTAACTAGCTAAGCAATGCGTGTATTTACCCAACTTATAAATAAATAATTACCAGGGCTTCTAAGAATTACTATCAAAAATATTGATAATTACTTTTTGTTGATACGGTAAGTTGCTTTTTGAAATTAATCGCATTATAACTTACGTTCATTTTCAAACAAAAATAACATTCAGTCTTAAAGTTTATACGAATCGGCTTATGTTTTATTTTTTTTCATAAATATTGATTTAAGCTGCACATTCTATTTATTATTCAATGTCTTTAAATAATAATATAAATTATAGCAATTTTAAATTGTAATGCGAATAAAAACCATGGAGTATAATTTAATTTTAGTTAATTAATTTAACTATTAAGCATTTAATCAATAGTTCCAATCATTTATTGTAGAATTTAGGCAATAATCCTGTAGTAAATTGCTTACAAATGAGCTTTATTGAATCTTATTAAATACATATTGAGGTCTTATGCATTTTAGTACTTATTGTTCTTAAAAAATCAACATAAGTGTTTTGCATTATATATAGTTATTTATATTTAGTTAAATTATTGTCATATTTTATAAAACCATCCTTTAACAGTGATTACAAGCTTACTTACATAATTGCCGCATAAGCGTTGTATGGAATATGTAGCTTATGTAACATTTATTATTAAAAAGTGATAAACGATGTAATTTTAAATTTATCAAAAATGTATGGTATTTTTATTTTACTCTTTTTGTAACTGAAATTTCAGAATCTTTAGTTATTCACCGTATATTGCGGTTAAGAATTTTCCAAATTAAGTTCGAAAAGAGGGATATCATTAAATGTATAGTTGTTTTAATATTTTGGTGATTATACTGAATAAGTACTTAAAAACAAGCTTAGTATTAACGTAATGTTTTAACATTTTATCCAACTAATTTTATAACAGCACTATAATTACCGTACTCTGAATAGGGTGACCAAATGCTCCCGGTTTCTGGGAGTCACCCGAATTTTAACGTGTGTCACTTGCTTTGACCCAGCATACCCTTGTTCCACTCAGACTTAGTGGCGTCGTTCGACACCCGATGATTGAACGATTTTTATATTCGTGTTCCGACACCCTAAATATTTTGACATTAAAGTAAAGACTTTATTATATTGAATATTTTGTAGTCAATAAATTTTTAAAATTCTTAAAAAAAATTTTTTATGTTATTGAAAAAAAGTTCAAAAATTTTTCGAAATAATCTTCTGTAAAATTCGTTACTAGGCTATTAAAAAATTGAAATCAATTTCGATTTTCACATTTCAACCCAATTTTTGACTGGAGTAGTAATCGAATAAATACTAACTTTTACGTCACTAAATATATTAATTAAATAAAGTGAAATACCACTTAACTATGCAAATTTCTTTTGTTTTGGCTATTATACTAGGCTTATATATTATTAGTTCATTCGATGATAATAACGGTAATTACGAATTCCACTCCATTAGTTTAATCACAGTTTAACCCTTTGATTTACTACATGGTTATTGTTTGAATTTTTTAGCTCGCCTTTTTTTAAAGAAAGGCGAGCTTATTTAATTACTGAAAGTATTTTGTTCTTTATCAAACTAAACTAAATTAAGTCCAAATAAATCGAATATATTATTAAAATTAAAAGATTTAAAAGTGTTTTAGAAAACAAAGTAAATGGGAATAACATATATTTTCTTTTCTTATGCATTAGTTATTTGAAACGTAAAAGTATATTAAATTTAGTATCATTTTTGACTACCTTTCATTAAATTTATTCTACCATTAATAAACAGATTTAATGAGATTTTTAAAAACTAACAAAAATATAAAATTAACTTTATTTAATAGTTGCGAATCTTATATTTTGGAAGATTAATTTTTTTCTTGAAATCTTCGTAATGTTTTGCTATATTGAAATTAAAACGGCAACATATATTTCTCGCTTTTTCCATTTTTTTTGTAACGTCACGCTAATTTTCTCGCAGAATCTAATTTCATACTTACTAGAATTGGCTTTTTAAACATAAAAAACTAAATGTTTTCTTAAGATAAAAAGTGCAGTAATTTTATCTAGCGACGCGGAACTAAACTCATCGCGTTAATTAAGTTTGAGTCCAGGATATTTTGGTTTTAACCAAAACATATTTTAATGATTAAATATTCTGTAATTGTGAATATATTATTTAAGCAAATGTTAAGTTAATAAAGCTTTAGGGGCATAATTTATACAAAAATATATAACCGAAATTCCAGATTTTTTAGTTCAAACTAGAGATAGAAAACTTTAAAATTGAGAGTCTATTGCTGTCCAGTTAATTTTAGGAAGTAGCCCTCTCCTGTTATAAGAAATATTTAGTCGCATCCCGTCCTGTCCTGAAGCTATTTTATTTTTAACAATAAAGCTGTCAATATCGAACCAAAAATACCAAAATAAAGTTTCATATATTACATATTGGTATTCAGTATAAACTAAAGAATTTAACAAAAGAAGATCAATTAAGTTCAAATATTATTTAAAAGATGATATTTAAAGTATTGTAATCCTGATATAAAAAAATTCGCATCATTAATTTATTTGAGCACAAGTTGATAATACTCTCAATAGGTTTAATATATTTACAAGATTTTTAAGAGAGAACAGGCTTAAAGTCCCAGTCGTGATAACATTTAGACTAAATGATACGATTTAATTCATTTCATATTAAATGTGCATGATTAAATATCGAACAAAACTTTATCAAATTTGGGCAGTTTTTTAACAGAAAAAATACATTTTATAACCCAAACATCCTGGCCTTAATTAAGTTACTATGCAAGTATCGTAAAAGTATTTTTAAGCAATAATATTAATTTTTATAATTTTACTTATAAAAAACTTAATAATACCATTAGAGATGCAGTTCACTCAAAACTTTATGGCACACTATTAATCATAAGCCTTCATATGTGAGCATTAACCGATCATAAAATAACATTTTATTAGCTATAAGATATATTGGAAACATATTTTTCGCCATTAAAAACAAAACAAAATTTTACATTAATTAATTAAATTTGTTTCGTAGAATACTTGAAAAAGGTTAAAATTTATGGTTTAATAATTACTATGCGAAGCAATAAATCATTAGAATATTAGTGCTGCATTATTATAAACAGCTAATTATCTAAATTGAAAATAATTTTCTATATCATCGTTTTTCGCATATTTCGCGCAAATACTGTATCAATCAATCAAAATGTTGCGTTTTTACTTATGTTTTTGTAATTCCGTTTTATTTTTTTCTTTAATATAATATAATTAAATATTTTATAAATAATTATCCTAGATTTCATAAATTTATTAACCTGTTTGGAAGAAAATATATTCTTTGAAAGAATAATTTTTCTTCTTTTTCTTATTTAAATTAAATTCGAAATCGTGGATTAAAACTGTATGCAAAAATCGTTAGCGAATCGTCTGCAATGTTTGTTTAATTATTAATTAGTTGTGATACATTGTTGTATTATTAATTTTTGAAAAATGTGTTTCACAATATATCTAAACATAGATCAAATAAAATAAACACTTAAGCGTGATCTTTCAACGTTCGATGATCAAAATATATTTTTGAAATTCGAAGTCAATCATGTGGTTCTGTAATCTAATCTATGGTTGAATGTAATTGCGCTTATTATTAAACCGACGAAAATTATTTTATTATACTAAGTTTTTTACTATAAAAATAAAGTAAATTTTTTTCTAACCACTTTTATTAAAAAATTTTAAAGCAAAATAAAGGGTTTGTTAATTAGTTTCACACCGAAACCCTGAACCTATAGAACAATTACCGCTTACATTAATAATAAAAGTTATTTGCGAATAAGCTCAGTCGTTAAACATTTAACTATGAATTACATCAATAATTAAAATTATAAATTATGGTAATGTTTTCCTAAAATAAAATTATTTTAAAAATAATTCTCCAGAAATAATAGGCGCAATTAGCTTCAATGTATCCATGCGATACATTATTTTATTATTTCTACCAAATTATGTGTTTTTTAATAAATTTTATTTATAGATTTTATATTAACATATAGAAGGTGCACGTGATGGCAATATTTTTTCCGAAAATAAAAGTTTTAAATATTTTTTTCTTCATAAATATTAATTAGCCATAACTTTATTTTTTTGCGAAAACGAGATAATGAGCACATTCGAGTTCTAATTGCATTTGCATACTGCATAAAATTAAATAGTGATAAGGGTAATAAAATTTTATCGTTTCAATTATTTGTGTACATTGTATGGATAATTTATTTTTTGCCAAAATAAAATCAAAGGGATTTCAAAGTTTCAAATAAAATAATGAATATTAATCACGTTTAATTAACGATTCGCTTTTTCAAAAGAATTACTTAATTCGAACTATATGTAACTTTTACAAAACTTTTTGGAATAAATCCACTGTCTTTAAAAGTATTATTTTGCATATTTCTTTAATTTATAAAACAGTAAAGTGTATATTTCGACCAGCACTCTGGTCCTTCTTAATACTTAAAGAATAATTTAAAATCTGGCAAAAGTTAGAAAACTTTTGTAAAGAAGTTGTAACTTACCATATGGTTAAATATTGCTTTCCTAAATGTCATTTAAAATTTTTTCACTTTAACTCATGCCGTGTGACCGTATGGTAAGTTACAACTTCTTTACATTAAGATTTCTAACTTTTGACAGACTTTAAATTATTTATTAAGTATTGAGAAGGACCAGAATGCTGGTCGAAATATATACTTTACTGTCTTATAATTTAAACAAATATGCAAAATAATATATGCAACTTGATATGAATCATCATAGATCTTAAATTCACCTAAATATTTTTAACGATTCTAATGAGTCTAACGATTTCAAGGAAATTAGCTTAAAGGATTAACTGAAAATAATATGAATTAATAATATGGTACAAAATATCTGATTTAAAACTTAATAAATTCGTTTGATGACTCGTTATCTACAATTTCTAACGGTTATTCTAACAATTTTTGATCTTTTTTCTAACGATTTTCAAAACCCTATTAATCTTTTGGATTAAAATATTTAATTTAATAAATCTTTCTCAAAACATGATTTCAAATTACGATAAATTTGTTTTTTACATGTTTTTCGTTGTAATTATTCCTTTATTCCTGATGAACAGTATTTTTTGCACTTACAGTATTGTAAGCATTTTTATTTAGTTATTCCTATATTTATAATATAAAATTTAAATCAAGATTCCCTTATGCATTCCCTACGTAATTCTTTCTTATTTTATTTTCTAAATCTATTTTCTGCATCATCTGTTAATAATGCAGTAAATAGAAATATACAAAATAAAGCTTTATACTAAGTTTTTTATTATTCACATATAATATTTAAATCTTACGATCAATCTAATATATATAAAAAACATAATTTGTTTGTCTGTCTGTCTGTGAGGAACTCTATAGGCGCCTCCCCTGAGGGAC
>JAQIXJ010001840.1:0-18388 GCA_034700185.1 Phthiracarus laevigatus | reverse complement strand
TTCTGTTATACATTATGTTAAAAGCAGATGAAATAAAAACATATCACTTTATTATCGCTTATTAGTGGCATATGCCACTTTAATTTTTGATATTTTTAACGAATTCTCCCTATTTTGACTAGATTTTGCGACCTTTATGAAATTAAAAATCCATATTTTTACAGCAAAAACCGGCAAATGATACTTTAAATATTAATCAATTACTGTAGTTTTAGCCTAATTTTTACCTATTTTGGCTAGTTTTTGTTATTTTGAGCCTGAAATTTGCTATTTTTTCAACAAAAAGCGGGCTTTTGGCACTCAATTTCTACCTAAATTTTGGTTATTTTTATCAGATTCTTGACTATTTTGACGGAATTTTGTCCATTTTTTGACAACATAAATACCAGTTTTGAACATATTTTTTTATTTTTAACCTTATATTTTGTCCTTTTTGGCATTATAATCCCTTAATTAACATAATAAAAATGTGAAAATCCCTTTATTAAAGTGAGAAAAAGGTGAAAATCCTTTAATTAGAGTAAACAACAAAATCTCTTAATTAGTCTAAGAAATAGGTCAAGTCCCATTAATTAGAATAAGAAATAGGTCAAAATCATTTTATTTACATAAAAAGTAGGTAAAATTATTTTATTAGAGTAAAGATCAAAATCCCTTAATTAATGTAAGAGTGGACTGACTGACGAACGGACAGAATAATATGTTTATTCAATCAATTTTGAACTACAATTAGTTATCTATGTGTAGCATAAATTATTAATTATGTTAAGTGGGAATAAACGTCTAAATAAATTTTTAATATACACTAGGCGCTCACGCTCGGTGAAAGTCACGCTAGCCGCTAACGCTCAGAACCGAGCGCCATCCACTCGAGTGTTGTGCATCACTGTAAATTAACCTATTCATACTAGGTTTCAGCCTGTGCTTCTCACGGTTTATTAATATTTAAATAAGTTTTGATTGTATTGCTTGTTTTTATTAACTCATATATAGCAATTTTTTGCATGTTTACTTAAAATTTTTACATTTTATATTTTATTTCGGTAAATGGATTATTTATGCAGGCTTCTATGCTTCGATCAGATAAATCTTATCATTACTAGGGCTTTAAAAATCGTTAGAAAAAAGGGTGCAAAATCGTTTACTAAACGTTTAATAAAAAGGCTTAAAATCGTTTGATAAATCGTTTGAAAAATTTTATATTTTAGTTACAAAAATAAGGTATAATAAACATTCATGTAATTCTTTGTTTTTTACACTAAATGTTCTTCAATTGTCTCCAAATAATGCATTATATTTCAGAAAACTAAGAGACAAAATTCTTAATTTATTTTATTGTCTAACTTTGCAAATTTGTCAGATGTTAAAATAATTAGTTGTAACTTAGCGTTTGAAGCTAACAGACGCAAAAAGATGATTGTTGTAACACTTTCTTATTTTAAAAGGTAATTTAATTTGAGCGCAGTCTCTTATTAAATTCAACTAAGATAATTACAGTTTTTTTACAACTCAACCCATTTACATATTTTGTTAGATTCGTTATTATTAAAACGTTAACACAGTGTTTTGTTTACAAATTGATTTAATAGACAAGTTTTGGCATTAATAAATGTCGTGTGTTTGGTATCGGATTTGCTGGTTTCCATACTAACGTTGATCCAGTCGTGAATCGCATTGGTGTCACCTCATTGTGCGTGTTTGGCCATATCGCTCACTTCACTTTGAGCTTGTTTTTAATTAAGCTGTCATCATTAAATTTCATCTTTATTAGTGAAAGAATCATATTTGGATTTTAAAGAATTAGTCAGCCTTTAATTTATAATTTACAAAAATATTGTTATAAAAAATGAAAATCGTTCGAAATTTTTAAATTCGTTTGATATTTTTAAAGGCGTTAGAATTATTAAATTCGTTTACTTAATTTTTAATTATTTTGTTTCTACATATTATATAAACTTGTTTTAAAATGAAATTATAACATTTTAATAAATTCGTTAATTAACGATTTACAAAGCCCTAATCATTACCTATCCACTGATACCCGGCATGTGGAATAAGGAGCTTGAATTTACCAATAAAATCTTAAAAACATCTAACTCGAAAAATCGAGGTTGTGGTAGAACCGAGCAAAACTTTATATCGAATCCTACATTTTCGGAATCCATTCGATTTAAGGCATCCAAAAATATACTAATTTGCCAAATCTAATTTACAACCCCTACTTAATATTAGTTACTTAGTTTATTTATGTTTAGCATTTATTTGTACGTATACTATGTAAATGCTATTACGCATATTAACGCTATTGCATAGTATCGCATGAGCTCGTGTTAACCGTTAACGACTATGAACTCTCAACGACATTCATATTAAGACTTTGTTGTTTGTTGCTTTGACAAAAGGCTTCATATATACATCTCGAAATGATTATATTATAATAGAATAGATAATAGATATCATAATAAAATGGATATTTCAATACTTTTGTATGATGTTTGGGGATTATTTCGTAACTTTCCAAAAATCTTTATGGACAAATTTTTTAGATATTAAATAAACCTTTTTTATCTTTTTGCAATATTTTTATTAATACTCTAAACCACAGTTGACGAGAAGGTTTTGGTAGTGTAAATAGCGATTAACCTTTGTTATGTATTTTTACAAATAAGAAACTTATAAAATTACGTATATTCGTAGTTCAAAACTTTCCCACGGCATGTATCTATGCTCTATAAATGTTAACTCTCAACCAAAGTTATGAAAACAAATCTATTTTAGTAAAATTTTATCAAAAAATAAAATTATTATCATTTTTAAGTTGTTTGGTTACGTTTAAGCTTTTTTAAAAATTTAATATTCCCCACAACTTCTTAGACAGTCTTAGAAAATCCATATTAAAGAAAAGTACTTTGTTGTGAATGTCATTTCTATAATTTCTTCATCAAACTTTAAAGTGATTGATTGCCATAAAAATGCTATGGTTTATAAATTAAAACATCTATTTAAGTAAATTTTAAACAAGTAAATTAAATATTTATAAAAGCATTTTGTATAATTTTAAATCATTTAAATGTTTTTTATTTGATTATCCAGAAGTAGATATATTGACATGAGTATGTTCTCATGTTCTTTTACCTAATCTTTTGCCTAAAACCCTTTTGTAAATGTCTAACTAAACAAAATTTTTAATGTCTAGAAAACATACTGTATAAAATAAAATAAATTAATGGTAAAATAAATGGATAATGTGGGATACACGCCAGACCTGGAAAAAAATCGGGACGGGACAGGATAGGATCGGGATTTAAAAACTTTTACGTAATTTATCGGGATGTACCATGTAAGTATCTGGACAGGACGGGATTGTAAAATTAGTTGGCTTAATCCCGAAAGTCTATAAATGATCAGCTATTTGTGTTCAAAATTTTAAAAATTCAAACAATTCAGTGAAATGATAGATGTTATATCTTATATATAGAGAGTCAAAAAGATAGCATTTACTACTTTTTATTTAATAAATTATAAGCATATAATTATTATATGAGCATGAATTACTTAGTTTGGAGTCGTTTAACAACATTTATAAGTGCTATTTTTAATGAAATATGCTATAAAAGCTATAAATGATAATAAATACTATTTTCCTCGAAATCGAAATATTGCGTTTAAGTTTGATTAGTTTTTGTTACCCCTTGTCAAAAATTGTTTTTCAATACTACCAAAAATTCCAAATAACTTACTTTTCTAAAAAATTTTAAACTTTATTATAAAATAAACTAAGAGAGATTTAGAAAAATGTTAATTTGAAGAAAAAGACATTATATTTTAACTTTTATGTATTTTTAAAAAAATTATAAATGCTATTTTTAAGTGCTATTTTGTTCATTTATTAATTTGCTACCACCTTAAAACCCCTGTACTTGCTCTCCTCTCTTCAAGCTGCCTATAAAGGTTTCACAGAAGACAAACACACAAATTTTGTTATTTATATTAATTGATTTTAAATTAAAAAACAAGCCATAAACACACTCATTTTTCTGTTTTGTGATCAATTTTATTGATAAAACACAAAAATTTCAACTTTTGTTCAAAATATAATTTATAGTGAACTTAATCATATTTTATATACATTATTCTGATTATTACCGGCATTAGACTGCGGGAACCATTAACTAGAACATAACATTAAAAGTAATTAATTAAAACTATCACTCAATGGTATCAAAATATAATTGTTGCCGTCCTAAATCTGTAGGAAATCTATATTATAGATCAAAATCAAAAATAACTTGCAACGATTATTATTATTTAAAGGTTAAAAAAGTAAAAGTTACAATTATTGTATTAGATTCGTAATAAGAATATAACTTGCAATTAAGTTTGCATAAAAAATGAAAACTTCGAAATTAGAGAATGTGAATAAATCATAGCAAGTGAATCCAATTTTACGTGCAGACAGTCTATCGATTAGTCTGCAAACGTTCATTTTTAAGCGAAACCTCATTGTAAACTGTTTAGCAATTAATGAATTCAATAATCGATTTGGTGAATGAATTGCTGTGGATATTGACGATATAATATTATTCAAACAAATAACCACAATAACCACAAGTGATAAACATAATGCAGCGGATAAACGCATCGGTAGTTTTGTTTGTTTACCAGTAAATATTATAAACCAGATGTCAATGAATGGAATTACTAAGTAGTAATAATTTACAAACTTAATTTTATAAACTTTATTGTAAGCAATAACTGATAAATAGCAGCCATTATGATTCTCTATTATATCGTTCAGCAATTTAACGTTAGAATTTGAACCTAAAATTAAGTTTATAAAATGTTTCATAATTAAAAATTACCAATAGATAATATCTGAAATCTAAAACAGACACCTTATCAAAATTTATTAAGATTCAAATTTAAAACTTCTTAATGATAACAAACATTAAATTATGATTAAGTTTTCAATTAATTTTTAATGCCCTTTTTTAAAAAGTTAAATATATATATTTATAAAACTCCTTAATCTATCATAATTTTCTATTAAAAAATCAGATATAATTGTATTACCCGATAAATTTGCTTTAAATAATATCTGTTTTATGTCATCATATATTTGATTAAGCTTATATAGAAGAAATTTGAGCTCTAAAATGACCATAAAAAATGCTGACAGTACAACACGAATCCAATAATAAATGGTAACACAATAAAATGTGACCCAAAAGATGAGAATAATTAATGAATATTGAATATTAGGATTAATATAAGCGAAATAAATTAATGTAGTGTATAATAATGTGAATAAAATAAATGTTAATTATGAAAAAAATGGCGGAATAATTGCAAATAGTTTAACAAGAAAGCAATACTTTAAAAAATATTTACGCTTTAAAACACCATTTATTTTTAGCTGTTGAATCTCCCTATAAGTGTTGCCTATTTCAGGATTAGAAGCAATTATATAAGACAAGCAAGTAAAGGCTACTGCCGAAGTGGCCAAACAATACGTTGTATTTATTAGTACGTGATCTCCTATGTTGTTCATCATTTCTCCCATTATTATATAAAGCCATGGTTTATTAATAAGAATAACAATTAATGCTCTCAAAGAGCAAATAAAAAATACAATTGTCAAAGCAATTGATAAATTCACTTCGCGTTTTGAACGATTACCTTTCGAATAATCGGATAAAGTTTTACAACCTATAAAATGGGTGTTTTCCACAAATAATTCAAAACTTTTCATGTTTTTTTCGTAATTTTTTTCGCCAAATATTATTTCATTTCCTAAACGTTTAATTTCAATACTCTTAATATATAGCATTTGCTTTAATTCTTGCATTTTTTGTCACATAATATTGCGCTTGTTGTGTTAGATTAAAGAAACTTTCTTTTCTGTGGCCTCATTCTGGCCAACACAAAACTATTAAAATCCTTTTGTTTCATTAAAATTCGTTGCTAGGGCAGTATGAACTAAAAATACATTAAAAGTGTATTGATTACCATTAGTGTTTTAAACGAATAATATTAATCATTATTTTCATAAATTTTTATAATTTTTATAAATTAAACATGAATATAATAAATAACTCGTATTTTTCTAAATTACCCATTTTATTTTTAAATTTCTTATAATTATAAATGATAATTTATTTTAATTTTTAGAATGTTTATAATTAGAGATACCAAATAGCTCAGGTTTATGTGATTTTCCAGTATTCTCACTTTTGGAGTCCCGGTTCCCGGGAAAATAATTAATAGTTGAACATTAAAACTCCCATTTATAAGTTTAGAATACCTTAAATCCCGGTTAAATCCAGACGTCAATATTTAAAACGTCAGTTCCTCTTTCAAATCCTCTATGCATGTTTAGTTGTCTTTTCTCAGGCTTATACTTATTTTCAATCTAGTTATATGTATTACTTTATAAATTAATGTATAAAACGTCTACTGTATCCATTGATTTGAAAGATGCATAATTGTAGTGAAGAATACGAATAAATTAATTTTGCAAAAGTAGGCTTTACTTTGTAATAACCGAAACACGCCGTATAAATTTCATTCATCGTACTTGTAGTATAACGTAATCGAAATAGTTTTGAAGAATTAATTTGTATGTTGAACTTCTGCCATAAACTTGAAAATTTTGAAAACGCATTAACTGGAGGAAAGCGTGTAATAGTAGTAATTTTATGAAATCTTGAAGTAACCACTTTGATGCCTAGAAATAAATAAGTTCAATATTTCAACTGCAACTTTAATATATACTGTATATATATTTAAGCAATTATAATTATAAAAGCATTTTTTAAAATTTCAAATCAATCAATTATTTATCTGACTTTGAAGAATAATTCTATGCGGAAGTCACTCTTTTTCCTAACCTTTCCTATAGAATCCGTTTTAAATATAGCAATATTTTACAAATTTAAAATATCTAGCTGCGCTAAATTTGTAAAGCAAAGAAAACTTATAAAATGAAATAAATTTAAAAGTGTTAAATTAATTTATCAATATTCAGTTTGAATTCCTCAAAATATAATAATGTAAGAATTTAAAAACGGTAACTTTAGTTTAAATTAAATTAAATTATATTGTTTGTTTATAAACATGCTTCGACTATTTTTAATTTTACTCGAGCTTTTTCATTATTGCACTAATTATTACTTTGAAGCATAGTTGGATTTGCTTTTTGTAACCTTGATAGGCTTTGATAGTGCTAAATGAAAAAAATAAATAGTAATGCGCTTTATGCATTGGCGTATCCAATTCGTTGTGTATTCGTTAAGATCGCAATATCGTCAGCATAAACACTATGCGCACTCAGTCGCGTAGAGACAAAAAGCAAATCCATCTCTGCTTTGAAGACGGGAAACAACGACCAAAACTTT
Source organism: Phthiracarus laevigatus (assembly GCA_034700185.1). Classification (NCBI taxonomy): domain Eukaryota; kingdom Metazoa; phylum Arthropoda; class Arachnida; order Sarcoptiformes; family Phthiracaridae; genus Phthiracarus; species Phthiracarus laevigatus. The sequence goes on along the minus strand of JAQIXJ010001840.1, from coordinate 10,991 downwards.
GGCTATTTTTGTCGGATTTTGTCCATTTGTAACTATTTTTGGATTTTTAACCATTTTTGGAGCATTTTGATTAACCGATTTTGGTTAATATTGTGTGATTTTGCCAATTTTGACTTAATATCACTTTAATATAATAAAAAATATAACTTTTGATCTCAATTTTCACTATTTTTGACAGTATTTTACACCTTTTTATCACTTTTAAATCAATTTAATTATAGAAGCAAAATATGAAAATATCTTTAAAAATAAAAATTTCTCTATTAATATAAAGAACAAGTGAAACGAGTTATTGGACTTGTAGGTTGCACTTACAGACAGACGTACAAACGGACAATCTCAAATGCGGCTTCTGGTAGTCAAATAAAAAGTATTTTTATGACAAATCAGTTGTATCAAAAATATTGAGTGTTAAATTAAGAAGAACGAATCACATGGTTGAATAAATCATATACTCTGCGAAATTCTAAAAGGCTTTTTTAATAAATGTTCTCTTGTTTTTAATCATTGCCTAATAGAGTGGTTTTTGACAAGTTAATAGACTTGAACAATGTTTCCGTTGGGGTTATCTGAGTTACCCACCCATTAATGAACTTAGATTTATGCTTTCACTTATTAAAGAATTTTGTTGAGCTGAAAACAAATGAACGATTTCGTTCAACCTGTAGCCAATTTGACAATAGATAAATCTTCTAATTGATCAGCTCTGTTCATTTGGAGAATTACTTTGCTAGAAAAACAAATTTAAAAGATAGTGTAAGCAATTTTTCATTTAACTAACATTTTTTATAATTTTGAATATATCCATTATTAACTAACATTTATTATAATTTTATACTCACACGTTTTCTGGAAGTCGATAAATATTATCAAGATGTAAAGCTTCATATTAGTTTTTAAAAATAATCACAAAGAAATATAATATGCTCTATTATAATAAATTGTATGTTGAGCTATATCATTTATTTCAACACGAAATATTTATGATATTTTACTTTGTTTCCGTTGAGATGTATGGCAAATTAAATTTCCAAAACTTATTTATTATTTAAAAATACTTATTTTGTTGTTCGTTAAATATTTCTCAACTATACTTATGGAGTCCGGATAAATAGTTTCATCTTCGTATCTGTTTTTTTGTAAAATTTACTACTTCTACTTCCGCAGCGCTTGCTAGCCCATGTAATTTATAAAGTGTCATCACTTATTTAATCTTGCTCTTCATTTTCAGAAACATTTAATGATTCCTTCTCATCGTATTCAGAGCTATCACTTGATTCGGCAGCCTCATTAGATTCTTCATTAGAATAGCTATCAGAATTGTCAGACTCGTTATTTGCATCTGATTCAACAGATTCATTATCAAAGTCTTCGTCACTATTATCTGAATCTCTAGACTCGTTTAATTTGATTTCGTGAACAGTTTTCATATATCTGCTATAGTTATCTGCTCGTGTAAATTTCTTGTTACAAGTTCGACAATACTTTTTAAACAAAAGTTATTGCTTATCTGAATTGTTTTTTTATAATCTCAGAGAGGAGGAGGAGATATTATAGCAGAATCTCATATATTATTGCTCTGAATAAGTTTTTAAAATATCGACATAACTGTATTGGTATATTGGTATCGTTGCTTGCCTATTTCTCTCTGATGTTAGCATACAAGAAACTCAGTTTTAGATTTAAGTAATTTATTTTTTAATGATTGTGTTGTATGCGAACACAGTTATCACGCCAACCATAACAAAATAATCAAAAACTTTATTCACAACAATCAATATTTTAAAAACTTTATTAATAGTTCGTTTTTATATCTATTATTTTTTGTACTTTTCTATGTATTAATTTCAGTTGTATTCCTGCACTCCATGAAAGCTGTCGCTAAAAGCGAAATTGTATTTTATAAATAAATAACTAAATTGATTTGATTAAGTGATTTCTTTATTTAAATTAATTAAATATTAATCAGTAAACAATTATTTGTTTACTGTTGCTTCGTTTATTTATTGCTTAATTAGTTTCGATATAATTCGGGTTGTTTACCGTAAACCGTTTGTTTACCGGCAACCGTTGTTTACGGGCGTATTGTTTACCGGTGTTTGAGTGTTTACTGGTGCCGGCTTTACCGTGTATTACTTAAATACGTTCACGTGAATTGTTGTGTATCGTGTCGATCGATTCGTTGGTTAATAACGAAAGATTTCGGTAGTGTCAGAAGTAAGTCCTGCCAGAGGCGCGTACACCCTTCTGCACACCACACTGGTGGAGGTGCCTAACGTTATAATAACGTCTCTCTCTCTCTGTCTCTCTCTCTCTCTCTCTCTGTCATAAATGTGCAACTTAAACAACATTATTAAATAATATGATTACTTGATGAATTATATTATTATTGGTTTTTAATTGAATTAGCCGAAATCGCCAGTGTTTCACAGTTTTGAAACCATATGTATTGATTTATAACGCATAACATATATTTTCAAACTTAATTGTTGCAGACCCTTATATGCAGGAACACTGAATTATATCAAATACAGTTATTAGTTATTACCAGATATGCAGCGAATGAAAGTCTTTACGCGACTGTGTGCACATATGTACACTTACTTTGATATTGAAATATACTACGAATTGGCAACGCTGCTGCATAAAGCTCTTTTTACGTTTTTTTTTCATTAAGCACTATCAAAGCTATTCTACGTCACGATAAACTTTTAATCGCTGCATATCTGGTAGTGTTTGTTCGTATTCCGTTTCCGCCTATGTTAAAGTATGGGGAAAATTTAAACCAATGAAATCCTTCGGTTTTTTTATTTGGATCTTGTTAAGCACCACCTCTGGACCTTAAATTGACAAAAGGAAAGTGTGTCCGAAGGGCAGGAGCGCGTGTGGGCGTGGTTAAAGTCAAAAAATCGAAAAAAAAATTTTCGCTTCATTTCGATCCGCCTATCAACAGTGCGCAAGCTATAGGGTCAGATTATGTTCCATAAGCTCTGTATCGCCCTCTGGAGTACAAAATAGGAAATATTATTTTATAATAATCTATAAATAATTAAAGAAATTGTTTTCTCGAACGTTTTTATTTAAAAAGTGAATTTTAAAATCAATACCCATATGGTAATGTTTCGTTTACATTAGTTATGGCTCGTTTAGTGGAAACATCTTGATATATTTTATTAAAATTCCTAGTTATAAGCTGATGATTAGAGAGTCAAAAAGATAGCATTTGCTACGATTTCATAAATTATAAGCACATAATTATTATATTTGCACGAATTACATAGTTTGGAGTTGTTTTAGCTCCATTTATAAATGCTATTAATTTCTATTTTTAATGATAAATGCTATAAAAGCTATAAATGCTGATAAATTCTATTTTCTTCGAAATCGAAATATAGTCGTTTAAATCTGATTAGTTTTTGATACCCCTTGTACAAAATTTTTTGTTCAATGCTACCAAAAATTATTAATAACTTACTTTTCAAAAAACTTTTTAAACTTCATTATAAAATGAACTAAAAGAGATTTAGAAAACAGTTATATTTTAACTTTTTAGTAGTTTTTATAAAGTTATAAATTCTATTTTTAAGTGCTATTTTGGTCGTTTTTTAATGCTATTTATAGCGCAATTTTTGTATGCTATAAATGCTATTATTTTGACTCTCTACTGATGATGTTTGTCTGTATTGATTTGCATCTGTGTCACTTCTAAGCATATCCGTTTACTGTCTTTGTTGTTGTATGCATATGCCATCTCTATCATTTTCGAGAATTTCTAATGTTCTTTCAGTCAAACAGATGCCTTTGACTTTTAAATTGGCTAATTTAATTCCGTGATGTTCAACTTCGTAGCCGTAATTCTTTGGTCCAAGTGACACAAACTTATTGCATCGTGAATTAACGCCATAATCTTTTGTTATTTCATCAGTAAGTTCTCCCAAATATTCGCAACAATGAACATATCGACGTCTGTATTTCGTTTGACATACAGAACTGAATCGGTATCGTGGTAGAGAACTGAGACAGGACTGTTTATTTCTATTTTGTCCATCAGATTATAAAGTTCGAGTCTAGCATAAGCGGTTACGAATGACGCAATCGATAGTATGTAATTATTTGGTTTTGTGTTAACATCATTAACTTATTTGTAATTATCTATCATTATGTACTCAAACACCATATCTTCTCCAGAAATTTCTATTCTGGTGTCTTCAGACAGGCTCCAGTACTGATCTTAACTGTTAATGACTCCGGTAACTGGCAAATTAGGCCTTTGAGCTAATTTTCCCCAGAAACTGTTCAACATAATTTTTGCAATGAATATAAAATGGCGGATTTATATCGATTTTTTCATATTCAAGCTCGATTCCATAACGGTCATAATAGGCTGGAATGTATAAAGATTTGTCTTGTTCTGCTATGCAGGCAGTAGGCTAACCGGGAGCCTGTTGTTTAATTTTAACCCACATGTAGACGTATTTAGAGAACAAATCGTTTTTTGTTTTATTGTAATTAAGGACTTCAAAAATCTAAACAATTCGATATCCCTTTTCAAGAGATTTATGCAATTCAATTGTTGTCCACGTGTATGATCGCAAGTTTGTTGTAAAATTGAAGCGCATGTGAAGCATAACGGGAATACAAGTTTGTTCTTAATGTTCATGGGCAAAACAGGTAAGTACAGACCATGTGGTGGTAATAATTTGCATTTAACAAAGCCAAAGTTTGAGCTTAATGAGAAGTCAAAGTTTTCAATTATCAGTTCTGGATGTTTGATTGGATTTTGTTTACTGCTCAAAACGTAGGGGTACAAACTACAAAAGTCAAAGTATTTGATTTCTTTGTTGTTTTTGCATTCATAATAAAATTTAATATTGTACGTCCACCAAAATAGCTTTCTTGAATTTTCGCACCCTTTTTTTCTCTTAAAAAATTGTACAGCATGAATCGCTCATGAGTATAACGGCGCATAATCATGTTTTGTATTCGGGATTTACGATATTCGCATTCCCATATGAATATTAGATTGTAATTTAATTTCATGTAAATCTCGAACTTTTGAATCGTTTTATCGTAAACCTCATTATAGGTCTGTTTTTCATTAACTATAGGAGTGTTTCGATTTCTTTTTTTTGCATAAGCAGCTATGAAAGTGGCACCCTAGAAACTCGTATAGAGTATTGCTTTCTTTGTTGAAACCATCGGCGTATTTATTACAAACTCTAAATTCTCTTTCAATTTTTATGCTTTCAGAGTTCTGTATCCAATCTAACCAGCATAGACAGCTGTTAGAGTTGCGTTCATCTGCGCAAGTTTTATAACTATCAACCTTTGTAACCCCTAATATTTCGTTTGACAAATATTTTACTCTAAACACTACAAGGCCAATATAGGCGAGAGTTAAGCATCTTGTTATTGGGTCTATGTTTTTAATGCTTTTAAACTGTTTTCGAAACGTATTTACGCATTGATCTAGTATTTCCACATCGTTTCGACACTAATCGATAATTTCTCGTTTAAAATCAAAAACATACGACTAATTATTTGATTTTTGTTTATGCCATTTGATTCAGCGTTATAGTACATAATGTCTGGAGTTTTTACAACATAAAATGCGCAATTACGAGCTCTTCAATAGAACGCTTAAGTCTATGTGTTTAACGGCTATTCTAAATTTCAAGATAAACATATCGATGTACCATTACCTACAATTCAATGGTCGGAATAGAGGGTTCAATACACTTAAGAAAATAAAAGAATGTACGATCAGGTTTCCCATTTCTTTATTTACAGCGATCTATGCATGCCGTCGCACATTGGCGATGTAAAAAATCCTTTGCTTGAAATTGATCAAGTACCGCGTGGGCAGAGATTGGAGATCAAGATAATCTGCATTCTGATAACCCAGATTACTTTCTTTTTAACAAATCGGATATTTTTTCGATAAAAATCCGAACTAAAAATATCTATACTCAACAAAAGCAAGCGAACGTGATGAGCAGGACTTGATGTTTAATTTTGGAAAAATAGTTATAGGTTTGAAATTTTATCCAAAAATTAAACAGCCAAGCTTAGACTATTACACTCATTTGTTCGGTTCTCCTAGACCAGCAATAGACAACCCTAATCTTTACAAAGATAGGGATTCGGAAAATATTGATATCCCTAAAAAAGATCCCCCTAAAAATTCTGAAAACCATGTAGTTCCAGAAAACCATGTAAATCTTAACTAACATCTGGCGGCCCCGGTATATATCGCGAAGCGCCATAAGTATATGGCCCTATGGGCCATAAGTATATTGCGCGTAGAACCATAAAAAATGGTGGCCGCCTAAAGTTAATAAAAATAAGTACGAATGTAATAAATAAAAAATGTATCAGTTTTACGTTACTCTGCCAACATTAAAAAATTATTCAAACTTCACTACTTAACTTCCATCTGATATTTCTCTATCGCACTTGGGAAGTTGGTTTAACAGAAATATCTTTCACGAAAACCTGGTATACTTTAATTAAAGATCAGTTTGTAGAGCTACTTCAATTCGAGGACAATAAAAAAAATAATTATATTCAAGTACATCGTATTGATTTAGCTTCAATAGCTAGTCGTTTTTCTTCAAAAATAGAGTTAGTTTATAAAATCAATGGAGCCTCTCAAAATTTCATCACTCTGACTTAGATTATTACAAAATTAGAACTTATTCTGACTCGATTGAAGGCATAACGATTCAAAGACCTTAAGCAATAATCGAAAATAATAAAATTATTTTAAAACCAGGCTATTTTTGTAATAATGAACTTTAAGCTATTCGTCCGCAAATAAAGTTATGTCAAGCAATTGGTATTGATTTTGCCAAAGTATGGAAAAAACAAAAAACTTGTTCTTCGTGTATAAAAAATATTTTTCAAATGTTGAAAATAAAGAGAATCTTTTCCGAGAACCAGTTGTATTCTCATCAAATCCATTAGACATGAAAACTTTAAAAAGTTTACATGTTTATAGTGATGTTTGCGTTCCACGTATCATAGGTAATCAATTAAAACAGCTACTAAGAATTTTCCTTTGCCAGAACACAAAGTTTTTGGAGAACAGTTAACACTTAGCTACTAAAATCCTCAATATACTAGACTTAAAGCAAATGAATTCAATAAAATTATTATAACGATAAAAGAGAGTCTGAAACATTCCGAAGAAGAGGAAATCGATAACTATATTCCTATTCAATTTGTCGAAGTCATTGTTACTTTGCATTTTCTACAAATATCAGATGTTGAAATTTAAGTTTCTTTCGCTACAAAAGATGGCATCACATTAGAGGAGTCTGTCGGTAAACAGAATCCTCTTGATACTGTTGTCCCCGAAGACACTGAAACCGTTGTTCCGAAAAAAGATAATTAATATGAATGAGCCAAGATCGATTTTGATAGAAACAATATGGAAGATAATTTTTACATTAATTTACCTTCAAATGTCATTACGCACAAGTATTTGACAGATAAGTCAAATGCGAATTTCACCACTTAACTTCCCGCTCATATTTCATTAGATGGAAAATGGGAGGTTGGGTTAGTGGAAATTTCTTACACAAAAAGGTGGTACAATTTTCCAACCACGAAAAAAATTCATATTTGGTTTCTTCAATCCAATGAGTTTAATGAACTTGTAACTGTTAAAACAAAAAGTTACATTGAAAAAGGAAATTACAGCTCAATCGATGATCTAATATCAGAAATCAATAACATTGCATATATTATTAATAAAACAACAACACCCTCGTTAAAAACACCACAATTGCATGTGGACCCATAAAACAAGAGTTGTATCCATAAATAACGGTGTCATTAATGAAAAACGAACTTTTTTATTGCCCGACAAAGAGCCTTGTCCGATTCTAGGTTTTGAATATAATAAACAAGTCCAATTGTATACCGACATTTTTCTTATCTATGATTTTATTCATACTGGGAAAATTGGAGGAACAAAAGTTAACGAGAAATTGCTAGAAGCAATCACAGACGATGCTGAAACTTATGAATTTTTTGGAGGCCTTGAAACTAACGATGAGCTTAAACTACAAAAACCTAAAAAAAACTTAATGCCCTTAACGGTAGGTTAAATGCTGTATCCGCATATCGATTATATTATTTGAGTAGCGTATTTCATTCACTGTTTGCCTATTGTAATATAGTCAAAACAAGCTATGTAGGCAATGCTTTTACACAGCTTTTACGTTTGTTTGAAGTACCTTCAGATAAAAAATTTGGAGATCAAGTATTAATAACCTACAATACGACCTATTATATTCCGCTTTTAACACAAGAGTTTGAGACTATCGAGATCGACATTAGGACTGAAACATGTGAATCAACGCCAATTGAATTTGGGCGATCTTTCTTAACGCTTCATTTTAGACGGAAAAGTTAATACAAACTTGCTTTGCAATGATATTTTTAACCATGAATCCACATATAAACTACTTCAATTCGCAAGTAGGAACCGGTTTAGCTGGTATTCAGGGCTTAGATATCAAAAAGGTCATGGGTGGTTTGGCCGTTTATTTTCAAATTTTGTTTTTCCACTTGTCAAGCAGGTTATTCCTGCTCTTGGAAAAAGAGCGCTACTGTCCGGCATAGCATTAACACATGATATACAAGTGAGAATGTTGGCAGATCTGCTATTAAAAGGCTAAAAGAGGCAGGTAGAATTATTGCTGATGAGAACGTTGATATTATCAAATCAAAACTTTTGCAAAGCGGTTCTGGTGGCAAGAAAAATGTCAAGTTAACAACTAAGCACAGTTAAAGCACCAAAGCTAATAAAAAGAAGCGCAGGCCAAATAGACAGCCAGAATATTTGCGATAATGAATACATTTCACGATTTATTAAATATAACCCTACACCCAGATCTTGATCTCTTCGGTATTCCTACCATTCAGCTTACCGCCGAGAAGGATGTATTTACGGAGCAAAGACCGATAAGTACCGACGATTCGGCTTCTGTAATTCAGTTTGTAATACATACTAACTATGACGAGTACACACAGCTTAAGGAATCATTAATTTATTTAAAATTCAAAGTCAATATTAATAAAAAAAACGGTTCAGTTGTTGCTGAAAGCGATTGGCAAAACGTTGCTACCGTAAATTATTTAATGCATTCAATGTTCAGACAATTAGATCTTGAAATTGCTGGGTTGTTTATAATTCTTTCTCCTTAACATATGCATACAAGTTGCGATTTGAATTTGACTTGGGTTTTACAAATGACGCGAAAAAGTCACACTTGAGCCGCAGGTGCATATGACAATCTTAATGAAAAAACTACAATATCAGAGGCACGGTCAAAATATTTGAGACCAGATTCGATTGCTGTAGACGGATCAAGCAAATCAACTTAATACTGATTCGACATTTTTACTGTCAAAAGACCATGGGCTGACGGAAATACAATTTTTGGTTTTAAATTCGCGCCTGATCTTGCCGATGACTGTAATCAAATCTGTTACGCAATTCCTGTACGGAAAGGTAATTTAAGAATCGATATTAAGTTTTCTAAAGTATTACCCGAGACAATAAATGTACTTCTTTATTGCGAATTTGACAAAATTGTTGAAATAAGTTCTGATCGTAACGCAATTACCTATTGTATATGAACACATTTCAGATTAACGATCACTTCAAAGGTTATAGTTGCTATATAGGCATATTTGCTTGTGATCAGTCACCAAGAACTATAATAACAATACGCCCCTACGCCTTGATAATGAACGCTGACCCTCTCGAAAAGCCTGACCAGCATTTGGTCTCTGTTTTTGTTGACAAAAACAATAATGCTGAATAATTTGATTCTTACGGCTTTCTACCGCTTAACAATAGTGTATACAAGTTTTTCGAAAATCAAAATATTACGAGTTTTATCCACAATAAAATCCAAATTCAAAGCGTTTCTGCTGCCACATGTGGAGTTTATTGCATCACATTTTTAAAACTTAGATGCCAAAACATTTCTTTTAGTGAAATAATTTTACTCGTCTTTAACGACGTAAACATTAAAAAATTTATATAAAGACACAAAACTCGATAAACTAGCATGCCAGTCGTGGACCAGATAAGTGCTGTTGTTAATGCCCAAGGGTTCTATTTTCGATACAAATTCTTTCTGTGAGAGGTGGTGTTTGTTTCCGAAAACCTAACACGCTGTCAGGAGTTTAACCCGAACATCCCATGGCACTAACTGACCGAAAAAAAATGATAAACAATTTGTCATGTTAGATCAAACATTAATAGTCTTAGCCTGAAAACATTCAAAAACAAAAGAGGTTGTGTCCCGAACTCTGATCAATACAATGCGTACTTGGAAAAGTGTTACTCATTGTTGGCATCAGATGATAAGCATTATATTGCAGTAAAAAACAAACTACTATTTGACGAACTGGTTGAAGCTAACATTCCATTTATCGATTTAAGCGACTCTAAAGTCATGGTTTCTTCAGTAAAGCAAATTGAAAAGTTTTGCGATAGTGATTGGTTATGCGCGTATCATTGGAAAGCTCTCAAGGGTATCGATGAGTTCTAAGGAAATGTAACAACATTTGGAACTATCTCAAAGAATTTGAGAAAGCTAATAAAGCAATAAAAAGACATAAAAATGTAACCAGATCAATGATTTCATTTTTCCTAATAATTCATTTTTCATTAGGAACATTTTTAACTCATTATAGTATTTGCTGTTTTTAAAAAATCAAAGACGGACTTTTTACGCAGCTTGAGTAATTTGAGTTTTTAAATAATAACAATTACAAAATTCAAAACAATGATTTAATACTCACAAACCTTTGAGTTAAATTTAAATTTGGAAAACTAGTAAATTTAAATAAACTTGCCTTACGGTTCAAAGAACATGCATACTACGATGTAGTTTTTTCCAGGCTTAAAGTTTACGCTTGATAACCATATATTTACCATACACCATACCGGTAAAGCATTCGTAACT
>JAQIXJ010001839.1:0-18392 GCA_034700185.1 Phthiracarus laevigatus | reverse complement strand
CCACGCTATTATACGAAAAGATATTAAGTAACAAATTATAAAGAAACAAATCGATCGAATTATATTTTTGTATCCTCATATTAAATTTTTTTGTTAACATAATTGAATCTATTAATAGTCCGATTCGTATGAATGTCTTTTTAATGAATGTCAACCATAAAATTCTCTTCTTACAGCAAAATTTTCTTTCTATTATTTTGTAAGAAATGAAGTTGTTTATTAGATCGCACTTAAAGGTATGCTTACGTAAATGTATTACGAAATCTTACTCAACATAATTATTCACTGTTGTTGTCTGCATCTCTTGCTTCACACTTTTACCCAAATAAGAATAATCTTCCACTAAAATTATCGTTTAGAGCAGTGGTTATTGTTAAGGTTTTGTGAAAACTTGTTGTAAAAATACTTTATGTCCGATTCTTAATCTACTAAATTCGTTGAATTTTGTCAAATTACCAAACAAAATATTTATGAGTTCAGAATTTTTGTGTGAATAAGTTTTATTCCTGAAAATAACCGATCTTGAATGGTTTAAATATATCCATATTGAACTGTCCGTTTATTTTAATAAGTAATTGAAAATATGCTTACTGGATAGATAAACCATTCTGATAAACGATACTGGATTAACCATTCAAACATTGGATTATATTTCGTGATTGCACTCAATCACATCGTCACATCCAAATGCACATACTTGCAAAAAAGTTTATCGAGAATTATTTTATATTCCCGTTGAAAATTTCAACAATACTTTCGCGAATATTTATTTAATTAATTGAATTATTGAAGTTAATTACAACAATACCCAAAACCGGTTTGCGGACAGAGATAGAGAGAAAAACGTAAAAAATTTTTTATTTTACTAATTAGTTTTTAATAGTATAAATTATTTGTTCATCTATGAAACTGAAGTAATTATTGTTTTTATAAGTTTTGCAGAACATTTATAATTTATATATTATTATCAGAGAGTCAAAAAGTTAGCATTTGCGACTTTTTTATTTCATAAATTATTAGCATATTATTGTTATATGTGCACGAATCACATAGTTTGGAGTCGTTTAAGCTACATTTATAAATGCTATTAACTGCAATTTTTAATGATAAATGATATAAAAGCTATATTTCTCGCAATCCAGTGAATGCCGTTCAAATCCGATTAGTTTTTGATACCCTTCACTAAAAATTTTTTACAATATCACCGAAACTTATTAACAACTTATTTTTCGAAAATAATTAAAATTTTTAATAAAATAAACTAAGAAAGATTAAGAAAAATACATTATACTTTCACCATAAAAAAAATACTATTTTTAAGTGCTATTTTAGACATTTATTAATGCTATTTAATCGCTATTTTTATATGCTATAAATGTTATAATTTTGACTCTCTAATTATTATATAATATTTATTAAATCAACTCTTAATTGGGGTTTAATGGCGTTTACAAATTTGTTTTATCAAAAATAAATGAAGTCTATTATAATAATTATAAACTTTATCTATTCAAGTGAATGCTGCAAAACATTAAACGAAATCATTAAAATATTTCAGATTTAATGAGCTTTTAATTTATGTAGTTTTACTTCATAATGGAGTTTCCCATTCAGTTATGAGTTTGGTTTCTGTCTTTTTGTAATCTTGATAGGCTTTGATAGTGCTAAATGAAAAAAATATAAAAAAGCTTTGTTACGTAATGAAAAGATTTATTTGTTAGGTTAATTAACAAATCTTCAAGGCTACAAAAAGACAGAAACCCTACATATCATGCTTCAACTAGAGTCGATTAAAGTTTTCTCGTTAGTGGACGAAGGTAGTCGTAGTCATCAAATAATTTTCGAATTAAGTTTTTTTGAATAAAATCATGTCTTATAAAATCAATTTTTTATGAATTTAAGTTTGATTATTTGAAAATGCAATTTTGTACGAAATAAAAACAAAAATACTAAGTTTACATATCAGGGAAAATGGATTTCCGTATAAAATATTCTTATCATTTTAATAAAAATCTTGATATTCTTATCATTTTAATAAAAATCTTGATATTCTTATCATTTTAATAAAAATCTTGAAAACAATTTAATAAAATAATGCAAATTATTATACTAAGGTATAATTATATATAATAATTATGGCCTTAAAAATTGTTAGAAAAAAACGTGCAAAATAGTTTATTAATCGTTAGAAATAAATGGTCAAATCGATAGAAAATTCGTTTGAAAAAATCTATTGATTTAAAATCAAAAAACTTAGGTCATGCAAAAACTCAACGTATTTAAATAACAATATTTTGAGCTTTGCGCCTAAACATTCTTAGAAAAATTTTTTAAAAAATTTTTTCCCCAGTGAAACCCTTAAAACATGACCCCACTCAAAACTTATCGGATTTTAGCCACAATTTTTAATATTCTAACCATACACTCCGCAATCGATGAGCATTTGAGCGGTTTTAATTTTTTGTAGTCATTAGGCGTCATTAGTCTGTGAAAGTGTATTCAAAAAGTATTCAATGTTACGTAACTTTTGACATAAAAAATTTGCTCATCGATTGCGTAGTGTATGATTCTAACGCCATTTCTTCCTATTTTTAAAAAAAATTGTATTAGTTAGAAATAAATAAAATAGTTAGAAATTTTTCAAACCGTTAGAAATTTTTCAAACCGTTAGAATAGTTAATTAAAAATAACATTTTTAGAATTGTTTAAGTTATATAACAACATCAGAATAGTCACCAATACGTTTTTTAATGGTTTTAAACAAATCTTTAATTAACGATTTTCAAGGCCTTAATAATAATACGATTTAAAAAATAAAACCTATTTGTTTAACTTAAATTTAAAATGTTTTTAAATTTTTGTTGACGAAGTTTTCTAAGTTATTCAAGAATTTAAGACAAAACAGTTATTTTGCTTAATTTATCGATGATAATGTTATGCAATTATTTACTTTTAATTCAAGAGTTTAGATTCAATTACTTAACTATTTTCAAAATTCAATTCCGTTGTTAACCAAAAAGTTTGATTTCTCAACTTAATATTTAGTTTTTTTCAAATATTTTAGCAAATATATATACTAGATTTTTTCGTTAAGTAGTAACCAGACATCCTTCAAAATAAGTTCACCAGTAAAATAATAATATAGTTTTTTATTACTCTTTTGATTTTTTGAAATTTCAAATCAAACGTAATAAAGAATTTTTAAATTACAATGTTAGCGATAGCCAAATCTTGTTTAATTAAAGTGTTAAAACTTTAAAAGATAAAGAAAGTTTTTAATTAACCATTTGCTTTATTTACTTAATTTTGCGGTTTTATACCATTGCAACGCTCGCAGCCAATTAAATACTTTCAAGTAATTAATTTCGAGTGAAACAATTTTGCTTTGGGTTATTTCCGAATAAATATATTTATATATACTGTTCACACTCTGTATAACTATATCTGACTGTTAAATCAATACGTGGTATTAATTTTTAGTCCCTGTCAGTTAGAGATTTGATCGTAAATAATTTATTCGCCGCTAATAAATCCTAACACTGGACGTGTTCCGGCAAATATAATAAAATAGTAAATAGAAAGTGATGATAATACGCGCCACAAATAAGTTTGTTCACTGCATTGAAAGTAATATAAAAGTAAAAAATAAAACAATATATATTGCGAAATGCATTCTTTTCGTTTGACGTTTCGTATCTCTATCACTATCACCATTCCATTATGTAAAGGGTTCTTATAGTTAATGATATTTGGATAACCTTCAACTTGATATGATGCAGCGAAGAATAAATAAAATCTCCGTTATAATAGACAGATACATATCAACGCATTATTAACATTGTTCACAATTAATGTAATTTTCTATTCACGAATTAACTGCCAATATCTTTAGGCTAAACTCTAAGTCTGGAATAAAGCGCATTTGCATGAAAACTATTAATTTTTAAAATTTTTAAATTTACATTGGAAATTCCAAAAATTACTATTTTAAAAAGTCAACGTTATTAAAAAAAAGTCCATAATTTAGAGAAAAAGATATATTCGCCACATAGATTAGAAAGATTTTGAATCGCATGCAAACGGAAGTATAGTGTTGTATCATATTTCATTGTTGAACTCGTAGATTGAGAAATGGTAAAACACATACAATCTCTTTCTCTTCTCACTCTCTCACTCACACACCGCATACTGTACATTAATATTGATTAGTCTATATCAGAGGTGAGGTTCCCAACATATGAATCGCGAACCAAACAGAGCCATAGAATTAAGTATTGGGTCGCAGCCTTTTTTAAAATTAGCATTAGGTATGTGTAGAAGACGAGGAAATTGTGAAAATTTTAAGGCCCTAGCCCGATCCAAGTCCGAGAGACTTGAGCCCGAGCCCGACGAAAGCCCGATAAATTTAATTATTCAAAGCCCGACTAGGCCCGATTTTACATCAAAATTTTTTTAATCACAAAATCAAATTCTGACTTAAATTTTTATGTGTCTAACATGGTTATAATTATATTTCATTTATGCTAATTTGTAAATAATGATTAGTTTCAATGATATTCGATTATTTTTTAAAATTTTTGTATATTTTAATAATGTTTACTTTAATATTTTTACTTTAATAATTTTCGGAATTTTTATTTTTTGGTACAGAAGTCCGGTCCGCTACAGTTTTTTTAACTTTAGTCCCTAGCCCGACAAATCCCGACAGAAATCGTCCGGGACCGGTTTCATAGTCTAATGTGTAGCAACATAAAGTTGACAATTGAAAAATAAACCTATTATGACATCTCATATAATCGTACTTTTTTATTATCGAAATATAGACCAAAATTAAATGTTGAAAATAATTTGCGAATAGCGCTGTCGAATATTGTTCAAAATATTGATAAATTATGTGCTAAAATGTATGCATATCATTCGCATTAATTTTAAAAAAATAAAGTTTTAAAATTATTGATCACAGAAAAAAATTTCAAAGTCGAAAAAGTTGGAAAACCACTGCATTACATCAATAGCATAAACAGTAATCACTTAATAGAAACTCTAAAAAACATTACTTTTAAATAAAGTTCTTAAAACTATTGTTAACATTTATTTTAACGAAAAAAACGTTCATATGATACGAATGTTAACAAAAAAGTTTTTTTTAAATAAAAATTTCTATTATACTCTCAATTTAACCTAAAATGCTCTTCTTCTTATCTAATAAATTATTTGTAAAGTTTCTTAACAATTCTCTTTTATTCGGTTTAACATATATTATTACACAGTTTAAGAATAATTTATTGTGAGTTAGGTTAATATTTTTTGCAGTTAACTTAGATAAATTAAATGCAGTGCATTCCAAATTTTGATAATGTCATACTTCACAATTTAAAAAATAGTGATGTTTTTGGCTTGACATTAAGAAAAATAAATTGAAATAAATACTAAAACAAAACTCTAAGTATTAGACGATAAACACTCGAGAAAATAAATGCTCATTCACTGCTTAGATTTATTATTTTATACTACTTTGATAAATCGTGTCTCTTGATAGTTGCAGTCATCTGTGCACTAAATTTAACTAAAATTTTATCAAAATAAACTTGTTTATCAAAAAATTCTGGCAACCAATTTTTGTTACTAAAATCAATAAAGTTAATGATGCAAAAAATATGTTTTTTTGTTTTCCCATAAACCACTAAATTTCTAAACAAGAACCACACGTACATAGAGAGCTCATTTTTTCGTAGGTTAATGCATAATTGTGTTACAAATATTTTTAGTTAACCCATGATAGCAAGATTCCAATGTCCTTTTATTAATGTAAAACTTCAAACGGATAGGTGATGAGGCAGACATTTCCAAAAAGTGAGCTAAAAACATTTCCTCGAAAATATTTGTTCTAATTTTAATTTAAATTCAACATTTGTCAGATTTTCAAAGAAACTTTAAAGAATTTTTATAACTACTCCCTGATCTTATTAAATTTTTTAAAGTTAATTACAAACAAAATAATATCTAACTTTGCAATGTAATTTTAGTTATAAAAAGTTTTATCAGACATTATTTTAAATGTGCTGATACTGTCACCGATTTTGTTTAATAAAAAATTCTTACTTGAAAATAATTAGATGACAGCGTTATATTTCAGATTTATATAACGCTGTCATCTAATTATTCTCAAGTAAGAATTTTTTATGAAATAATACTTCTTTAATTATAATTCTTCTACTTACTAATGGAAATTAATATTATATATTATCGTATTAACAATTAAATAATGATTTTAGCGATAGAGGAAGAAGAAAAAGTTATAACTTTTCTACCATTTTTCATATTTTATTAAGTCAAATATATATATTTTTTGAAAAATGTAATATTTATCTCGAGTATTATTTATTATTTTACAATTAGTTATAACTATAGCAGCACTGCAACAACAATACAGTTTGCACCGAATAAAATGTAGTAAATTATTCTTTATCAATGCATCGCAGGTCTGTTCAATTCTTGGCCACAAATCATATTCATTTGTCATTTTAACATTATTCTTAATTTCTGTATTTCGGTGTAATGTGTAAAAACAAACGATTTGTTTCCGCAAATGATTTAGAGAGAGAGAGAGAGAGAAAGCAAAAATAAAAAATCTTGTTAGAGATTAACATTTACCACTTAATTTTGATGTTAAAAACAGAGCAGTATCAAAAGCACGAAACTCTACGATACGCTGCGTTTACACGTATTCTGTTATTTTTTTGTATTCTATTATAATAGAGAGAATGGAGAAGATGAAACTAAAGGATGAATGAAAAAGTTATTTGAAGCGTTATTATATTAACGCCTTTAGCGGTACATTATATTTAATGATGAGAGAAAGCTCATTTTTCCAGAGCTTGAGCTTGAACATGCTTAAGCTCAATACTGGAAAAATTGAGCTGAGCTTCAAAAATAAAATGTTCTTCTGAGCATGAGCTTACTTATCTGTAAATGGACTTGAGCTTGGCTGTGAGATTGAATGTTACAAAAAATTTTTAAAAATCGCTAATAAATAGACTAATAAATCGATAGCAATTTCGAAACCCGACCTGACCCGTACCCGACAGGTTTGAACCCGACTCGACCCGCGACTGTTGAACCCGAACCCACCCTACCCAATTATCCATCTTAAACAAATGTCAATAATTTTTTGCAAAAAACAATTATATATTTTATTAGTTTTACAACCAATATTTATTATTTAGTATAATTTATAAATAATAAATTAATATTATTCTATTTATACTATTAATATATTAGTAGTATTATTCTATTTTTAAAAATAGCAAAATTTTTCCTAAATTTTTGATCATATCTTAGTATTTTTATGAAAGTAGGATTTTGTAATAAAAATTTAAAAACCCGACCCGTACACGAAATGTTTGAGCCCGAACCCGGACCAACCCGACAAAAATGTCGGGTGCCCGACCCGAGCCCGACATTCGGGTACCCGCTACTAGTCTATATCTTATAGTAAAATCTAACTTACATTAATTCAAAAATTGCAATTATGCTTAAGTTTTTTTATAGTTTTTCAAAATCCAAAATATTTAATTGATGAATGTGATACTAATAAGGAATTTTCAACATATTATGGTATTGTTTGTCTTTATTAATTAATAACACAAGCTCAAGAAGCTCGTTGGGTAAAACATGAGATTGAGCTTACAAATATAAGCTCAACAAATAGCGAGCTTCGAGCTTTTGTATTAAATAAAATCTTTTATTTGCTCTTTATATTGAGCTTGAGCTGGCTTAAGCTAGCTTGCCTGAGCTTGAGCTTTCTCTCTTCATTAATTTTAGTTTAATTTTTACCAGCATTAATGCAGTATTCAGTGTTTGAACAACTGAATGCCAAACAATTCTCCTTTTTTTCTAATGAGTCAGTTATGCGTTTTATAGCATATTTATGTCAGAATCGGATTTCACTACCAATAAAAAATTTATAAATTACGCCATTATCTATTCATTTCATGAAGAAATGACAGCGCATATATATTTATACGTTCTAAGTAGCACTTTTAGCCCTTATAAATTATTATTTTATTTGCACAATATTGCGTTTGGCAACAATTGGGTGTTGTTGTATTGAATCCTTACATTAAGCGATAAAACCAAATCATTTCATTCTCATTCATTACCTTTTCTGAAACACTTTGGATCTTATACTCAGATAACAAGATAGAGAATGAAAACTCATAGTGAGACCAAATGTACTTTATATCTAAGTTAGAGCTGGGCGCGGATACGAAAAATTGCTATCCGCATTCATCCGAAAAAAATCAAAACTTAGTGTTATCCGCACCGCACTCATCCACCAAATTTTTTAGGCCACCCGACCCGATCCGCATCCGCACACAAAATTATAATTATCATCCGCGATCCGCAGTTTAATAATTTTAACTTATTATGAATGAATAAAAAGTTTTCGGTCCAATATATTGTGTTATATGTTTTTTGGTAACATATATAGAGGAAATGTTTTAATTATTGAACAAGAATATTGCAATTAAGTTTTCATTAGTTAGTGGATAAAATTTTTTCTATGATAATATATATCTTAATTTTTCTTTTCCTGCTTAAAATACAGAAACAAGAACGGCACATTCATAGAGAGCTCACCTTTTTCATAGGTTAAGTTTTACTTATGTAAAAAACTTAATAGTTAAATCAAGTGAAAAAAGTCAAAATCCCTTAATTAATTTAAAGAAATCGGGAAGTCCCCTTAATTAATATAAGACTGCGAACGTACAGACGGACAGACGGACATGGTCAAATGCATAAGCTCTCCTTTTTCTAAAAAAGTGAGCTAAAATATATTTTGCGAATAACTGCGGATGATCCGCGGATTATTCTTTTTTTAACACCCCGACCCGCTATTTATTCTCAGAAAAAAGCTCGTATCCGCTCCGCATTCAATCCGCAACTAAAAAAATTTCACTAATCAGCATCCGTAAAAATCCTTAAAAATTTGAAACATCCGCATCCGCATCCGCATCTGCTCTTATCATCCGCGCCCAGCTCTAAGCTAAGTTACTTTTGCTAACAAAAAGTTATTGTTATTTGCTACATGCAATATAAGCTAAAGTAATCCACATCCACCCGCATCGGAGCACTGCTCATTTTGAGATCATTTAAAAATTATTAATGTCTGCGTTCATTGTCATATATGCACTATCGAAATATAAAATAATGCGCATAAACATATCGCACCAAATCCATCTATGATTTAAGTACCCTATTGTCTCGTTAAATTATTAAAGACCCGCATGAATGTAACAAAATTATTATGTAACTTTTATTTCAGTTAAACAAGTGAATCAAATAAGCTGCTAATTGTTGAATAGAAGGAAAATAAATGATTACATGTGCAGATTAATGTATTGACAATAACTTAACAGCAAAAAAAAGTTACAATTAATTTTGTTAAACAGATTTACTTATTATAGAGTATTTGACAAGTGTTCAAGTTTTTATACCACCACTCATAATAATCGGTTTGGGCCAATAATTTTATATTGCTATCGATATAATCTTTTATTTAGAAACCAATTTTTCCTTAGATAACAGTGATTCATATGTAAATATTATAAATGATATGAGTATTCCAATAGACCATAAGTAAAGGATTCCAATCAATTTTTTAAACTCTAATGCACTCCAATCATAGTTTCGATGATCTGTACCCAAACTTCTATAAAATGAATTATTTCGGTTATTGAACTCAGTCTGAGAAATCCAGTGCCGGTACAATCCATTCTCAATTAATGTTGAGATCCTAAAACAATCGCAAAATTAGTTCGAAAACGTAAAAAAAGATATTATTAAACTAACATTTTGTTTAAATTAGTTTCGATTTGAGTATTGATTTGACCACTTAATGGTAAAAAGTATGGGCATATTGTGCCACCACTTTCAGACAAATGATGGCCACTGAGATCGATTAAACTGGTTGAGAACATTGTTGAATCGATTTCCGGTTTAGTAATTGTTAGCACGTAATTCTTTGAATTTAAATTTGTTATGAATTTCTCTTTTTGCCCCGAATTAAAATTGTTTATTTCAATCATTACGAGTCGGTTACTAAAATCGTTTGCCATTTCTTCATTCGGATTATTCTGAATGTAACTAACTATGAATGAATATTTTTGCGCGTATATTTTCACATGTTTTTTGGCGTAAAGTTCGAGCCACGAATCAATTACGTCGATTGGAATTTTTTGGGTGAAAAAGTTGAGAAGACATCCGGAAAATGCGGATATAAATACAGTGCATATTAACAACCACGTGGCTAAAATCATTTTTTGAAAAATGTTTTCCGGGATTCTTGGGAAAGCGTTCAAAATCAGAATAGAAGCGTAATCCCAGAAATAATATAGAAATCGTTTTAATGAAAGGGGTTTCGTTGACATCGAAATTAGCGAAATCATTAACAAAGAGATAAGTATTGATATCCATACTTGCGAATCGAAACTGAGCAAAAATTTAAACATTGGCCAATCATGGTAATTTATCAAAGAAAATACATGGCCATCGCCCATAATTCCAATTACTTTGGTCCTTTTTACTTTTACACCCAGTATTTCCTCTGCCTTGTTTAAAACATCGTATGTTACTGGTGATAATACCAAATCAATTTCATTATTTGCATATAACGGGATAATATCGAGTTCGTTATTAACTTTTTTCGGATTTAACCTGTGATTAAACATAAACGTAAAAGTATGTCATTTTTAGAAAATAGTTAAAGTGTTAAAGTCCTAGTCCGATGTTTTCCAATAAATACTATTGCCCGTCTGGCTGAGTGCCCAAAAGTACAGAGTACTTCAATTTATTTATTATCATTTATATTTAACCTTTTATAAAGACTATTCTGAACTTTTGGTGTTATAAGTTTGCTAGATTTTTGGACGGAACGAAAGGAAAGCTAATATTACCTTTCTATAACCAGAGGGAATAGAAAAAAATTATATGATAAAAAGAATGTTCTACTAAAAATAGCTCGCAATCTCCACATTTGCAGAATACAAACAGCCTTTCATTACCGATATTAATAATGTATTATTAACATGACCGTTTTAAAATAAACAAAATAGGCTGTCATTACACGTTATATATTCAATATTTCTTGAAAATATGTTCGCTAATATTATTTTGATTTTTTAATTCAATTTTCTAGCATTTTTTAATTAATCATAGTTATTAAAGCTCATAGACTTTTTTGATCCATTCTTCAACGAGGATCTCCTAACTTCCATAGGGAATCAGCCCCATTTTTTGATTAAATTGATAATTTTTTCTAAAATAGATGGCATTTTTCTAAGCATTTTGGCTAAAGACGAATTTTGAAAAATTCAACAGGGAGCGCTCAATAATTAAAAAACGTTTTAACTAAAATAATTAATTCACTTTTATTATAAATTTATTAATTATGTAAAAAATGAAAAATATTTTTTTTGATAACTTTCCCTTCACATTTTGGAATAAACTTTTTTCTAATAAATATCTACTCTTAAAGAGCTACAAGATTTACCCCTGTTTATGTTGTGCGAGTCTTCGGGAACACTCACTAAATATTTTTTAAAAGTTTCAAAAATTAAAAAAAATCAAAAAATTTTTATTTAAAATTTATACATATTAAATTTTGAAAAGAGATTATTTTTCCGAAATTTTAATGAAAATCAATCTTGTTATCTTTATTCGTTTAGAAGAAATTAATTATTTTAGTTAAAACGTTTTTTAATTATTGAGCGCTCCTAGTTAAACTATTCAAAATTCGTCTTCAGCCAAAATGCTTAGAAAAATTTCCTCTAATTTAGAAATAATTATCAATCTAATAAAAAATGGTCCCGATCCCCTATGGAAGTTGGTAGATCCTCTTTTTATTTTTAATGCATTTTTTAGTTTTATCATAAGCTAATAATTTAAGTGTAATTAAAAAATGATGTTTGTGAAAAATCATGCTTTTACAAGCGATTATATAAACTATAAACTTGATTATTCCGGTAATTATAGGTATTAAGATCTACTTGATCGTTAGATAATTTTTAAACGGCTGTCATTGCCAGTCACATCCAGTCTTATAACCTTAAACGAACTAATCTAAGTATACATTAGATACCAATTTAATAGTTCATTAACATAATAAAAATAAATGCTCACTTATAGTTAAATCTGACAGACAACTCTTTAAGCAATTTCATAAATGGACCACAGATAATTTGCTCATTATTCTCACTAAAATAGTTGGCATAATTGGTTGCAAAGATTCCATTCATAGCTACAAAATTAATTTCATTCGTTTCATTTCGATGTTCATCATTCCCAATGAATGAAAAATTAAGTGGTTTATCGATTATCTCGCAATGCGATAATAAAAGTTCATTCATATCGATGCGCAATAAAATTAACTAAAATTATAGCATATTATATTCAGAGATTATTCTAAAAAAATAAATTTGATTCAAAATAATCTTAAACAATTTACAGCAATGTTCGAAATAGAATCTATTCTTGAAAATAACATTTTTCATTTTATAATCGATCTATTTTATCTATGCTATTGTTTTTGAATATTCATAACAGAGTTAATGAGCCGATAAAAACATGGATCGTCAAAGTTTTGATTAAATGCATTAAATAGAATCGGAAAAATGATCGTAAAAAATATATTAATACCTAATTTAAATTTTTTACCCTCAAAACTGTTATTGCGCAAAATATAAGATTTTTTTAAATAAATATAAAAACATTTCAATGGCTAATTGAAAGGTATACAATAAAAAATAAGAGTCAATGGCCCACATATTACAAAAAGCATTAATATATAGTTTAATAACTAAATTTAAAGAATTTTAAATGATCTTAAACTATGATTGAGTGAAGATCAACGATTTTGAAAAGAATAAAATAAAAGTATTATCCATTATCAGTTATGAAGACAAGTTAAAATCAATTTTTTACAGAAAAAAAATCAAAACAAATGAACTTTCAAATAATTTTATAATTCAAACTGCGTTTTTGAATATTGAATTGTAACACAACTATTATTGTTAAGATTGAAATATCACTTTATTTCAGTAAAACTAAAGTAATTTGATTAATTCAAAATTTAAAATAAAGGGGTGGCTAGTTAATAATAAAAAATAGTATAGTTGTCTTCCAAATCGTTGTAAAGTTTCACTCCAGTCTTGAAAGTTGTTTAAAAAATACGATTAATTGAAATTGCAAATTTTAATGATCTATTCAATATTTTTTAAGTTCATCGATCGGAAACGTAAACGAGTCAACATTTTTTACTTCTAATCGTAATTTATTCTTTTCAAAATAGTTGTCTATTATTTTTGAAAATTTTTCATTTAAAACGATCGCAATCAGCTTATAATCGCTATCGTGAACTAACAAATATTCAAACTTCTTGACATTGCATGCGCTAATAAATTCATCAACGAATTGTTTTGTCGATTCCATTACATAACATCTGTAATCAGATGTGTTTTCGACATACATTTTAATTCCGTGAAATGATACGCAAACAAATAAAGCGCTTTTAATTACATTAATAATAGGTGAATAAACTTCATTATTGAAATAAGTTTTCGGCTCAATAACGAGGTTTTGGTTTAGCATTTGTATTAATTGATAGTTTGAATAAACTTTATTTTCATTAAATCTATCACCAATTATATATGGTTTATATAAGACGTTGTGTTTCCAATAGACCAAAAAGCAATTGAAATCACATCTGAATGGCGTATCCATTAAAAATTTTCTCGACCAACCAGTTAATCTATAATTTATTCGGGAACTGAACAAAAAACAAATTTCATTTGTCGACTTCGCAACTAATAGATCGCTGCTGTTGTTACCGCATATGTCCACGAATTTGTTCGACTCATCATTGATTTTAACAAAAACATTTGAATTAGTAATCAAACCACAAGAATATATGTTCCCGTCATATGTAAGGAGGAAACTATTATCTTCATTGCAAAGTATTTTGATAACTGGTTTGTTACCAAATGCTTTATTACTAATCAATGTCGGTATATACTTATCCTCTTTAATGGCCAAACCTAACTGACCATCAATATTCTCACCCCAACTATAAACTCTGCCATCTATTGTTAGCGCCATCGAGTGAAGATTCCCACACGATATATCGCATACTATACTATTGAATGCAGTAATTTTGTATAGGCTTAAATCACAATTGTCGTTAGCAACCTTTGTAAATAGAGGCATGTGGTAATCGCAAATTTTGTTGGCACCGCAACCACATTCAATTTGCCCATAAGATTTATCTCCCAATACGTATACGAAACCTGTATTCGTGAGCATAATGGTGTGATTGTAACTGACGCATACCTTTAGAAATGAAAATTTTTCGCCTCTGTTCATAACAACTAGTCTGTGGTTTAGTCTGTCTCTCAGCGTAATTATGTTTCTCTTTGACATTCTCAAAGTATAAACGTCTCCAGACTTAGTAACAACATTATTCGCCACAATATCAATGATCTCGTTATTATTAGGGACCTTTACTTCTTTTAAGATAATGGTGTTTCGATCGAAAATAAAAAACTGATTTGATTGCGTGGTCAAGTAAATGAAATCATCAGTTACGTAAATTAGTTTTAAAAATTCAATTTTGTTGAACATTGCTTCATACTTGGAAATTATTGTATTATATGGTGCAATAATATCTAAATTTGCGCATTCTTCGAGTCGTGAGATAACGAATTCAATATCTTCGGTATTTTTTAAGCCAAAGTTTTGTATTTCTTTTTGGCATAAAAACTTAATTACTTTATAGTTGGCTTTATTCATTAAAATCAAAATTATATCGCAATAAGTTTCATAAAAAACTTTATTTTCGATGTTATGTTTTGAAAATTTTTCAAATAACTTGTTTATTCTTCGATCGTTAATATGTAAAATTTCGATAACAAATCCTTTGGAATAAAAGTGTGATTTTAAATTACCAAAACAATCGTAATAATTCAAACTTTTGTCTATTAGTTTAGAAAATATTGATTCACATTTTTTCCATTGATAAACTGAGTCAAATTTAATATAATTTTCATGATCAGTATTCATATTTATCGTTTGTTCATTGATATGCAACTGAGTTAATAGAAATCGGCTTATTAAATCACTATGTTTGCACTTATTTTTCAACATGTTATAATATAATTCGGGAATATCGTTCGATCTGTTAATTTTTTCTATTGGTATACAATAGTTGCTTGAATGAGTTAATATATCACATGCGTTCGGTCTTTCATCGGGATTATCGTTTAGCAATTTCATTATCAAGCAAAATTTGTCATTAATGTCCTGTTCAAATATGTCAGAACCCTTCATATTTTGCATTTTATTATAGTATTGTATACTGCAATTTGGCTTATTTTTAATCGTGTTTAGTATATCATTAGTTCTGTTAAATATATAATAAATTAATTATAAAAATTTGTTGTTTCACATTTATAACTGTAAAAACTTTAGTAATATTCTTGGTATTAAAATAGCTAAGATACCTTTCAATTTATGTTAACAATGTTTTACATTTACTGCACAAACTATTTAAGTTATGGCCAGAAACTTGAAAAACCCGTTAGAAATAGACTTTTAAGCATACACGACGTGATCGAGTAGTAAATACTATACTAAACGATCTGTACGCAGTGTAAAATGAATAAAAAAGTATCAAAAGTCAAAACACTTTTTTACAATAAATGTACTATACGTACAGATCGTTCAGTATAGTATTTACTCCTCGATCACGCCGTGTATGGTTGTAAGTTAATCCCGTCTTATATGATTTTACAGATTGTAAACTTTAATTTAGTAAAAATTAATAAATAAACAAGAAAGAATACCTGATTGGACTTAATAGAAACATTTTTGTCATCACAACTCCAATGCTATAAATATCCGACTTTTCGTTATATGCCCCGGTTGCTACTTCGGGTGCAATATATTCCTGAGTTCCTCTGCCAGTTGTGTGAGTCATCGTATTTCTATTTTGTGGCGTTATTAATCCAAAATCACTTATTTTAATAAATTTTAAATTATTTGAATGTTGTTTAATAAGAATGTTATTAGGATTTAAATCCCTATGAATTAATGGTGGGTTTTGAGTATGAAGATAATTGATTCCTTCGATTATTTCTAAGAATATATTAAAAGCAATATGAAAACCAATGAAATTTAGACCAGTTGTTTCTGTTTGTCTTAACATATCATTTATCTCAACTCTAAACTTCTCTAATGTAGTATCGCATAACTCCATTTGAATGAATAATGTATTACTTATTGTTAATTGAAACGAATCAGAGAACTCTTCTTTTACAATGCTGTCATCTTCTCTGTAGTGATCTTCGTATTTGTAATGCATTTTTTCTATCCAAGCAGTTTTGAATTCAACTATAAATTCATATTTCAGTGATTCCCAAAGTTTTATTTCATTAAGAGTACTTTCCATATTGTGGTCATTTTTTTCTGGAATTTTATAAGTCTTTGATAAAATATTATCATTATATACAAAATAAATTTTAAGGAATAAGGGTTTAATTGTATAAACTTTAGCCATCAAATCCTAGTTAAATATTATCATATTCTTATAATAAAATTGACAAATAGACTATATAAATGATAAGATAAGCTTGACTTTCGTTATTTAAGAGTATGATAAACATAGGAAGTTACAAACATATTACAATTTACTAATTATAATTTTATGACTTTTGAATAAATATAATTTTAATTTAATAGATAAATTCAAAAATGGTTGAGCCCTAACTAGATCTTTTGCTCAAATCCCTATGCTTGCAGCAATAAAATAATATATTAACATACCTGTGATTCTAACTTTCTTCATCGCGTAATTAACTTTATTTATTTTGCTGCAAACTTTATAAACCACACCATAACCTCCTTCACCTAATTTTGACAACTCATTGAATTCTCTTTCATACCTACCATCTTGTAAGTAATAATCAACACTCAAACAATTAAGATAACATAACTTATACTTATTGTAAAGTATATTAAAGTTAATTTCATTTTGATCTGATATTTTTGTGATACAGTTTGAAACATAATACTTTTCACATTTAAGCAGGTCGTATATTTTACTTATTATAACTTCTTTTTTGCGTTTATTTTTCTCAATTTCACTGATCATTGACCAAACTAAAGATTGAAAAAATGATTGGCTTTCGTCAGCCATATTAATAAAGAGTTGACAAATTTTTAAATTCAAGCACCACTTTTATGTTGTTTCGAAATCATAACACTTGAGTGATATAATCCTTTTATTTCACGGAAAATTTTATTACTGCAATTGTATTAAATGTTACCGAGAGATAAACAATAATTTATTGATAATGCGTTGCAATTGATTAAACTTTTATATCATGGTATTACACATCTGTTTTTCAATTTTTTTTTAATATTCATATTTCTCTAATGAAGTATTAGTTGATAATTTAAAACTTATATTTACAATAAAAACATAGCTAGTCAATAGGTAATGACCAAATGAAAAATCAGCTTATTTAAACGCCTTTATTTTCTGTGAACAAACTTTAAAAATTAAATACATGCAACGTACGCGACACAAGAGTAAATATTCATTTGTCATTTTAACATTACTTCTTATCTGTATTTCGGTGTAATGTTGAAAAAATAAACGATTTGTTTCCGAACATAATTGATAAGAATAATAGTGAGAGGAAAAATAAACAAGAAGGACACATTCATAGACAGCTCACTTTTTAAGAGTTTGATCTAAACTATTAAGTTATTAATGGCAAAAGAAACTTGTATAAAATACGTGCTAACTCCTATGGTCGAGCTAGTGCGGAAACACAGACGGACAGTGTCAAAAGCATAAGCTCGCCTTTTTTTAAAATAGTGAGCTAAAAATATTCATGCTATTAACATTAACCATTTATTTTTATGGTAATGTCAGTGCAATATAGAAAGCACGAAACTACGATACGCGTCGTTTTTGTAGCTAAAATACTCGAATTCTGTTATATGCAGTATTCTGTATTTAAACCAGGATTCTCGCTGCTATTCCGCCCAATGCAGAGCAATGTTAAGCAGAGAGGAACAATGGGCGTGGCATGTGTAAAACTTTTAAATGCTTTGGGCGGAATAGCGATGTGTTGTGTGATTTAAACAGTGGAATCCCATTGAAACCATTCTCATTTTTTCTAACGAGTCAATTATGCGTTTTATCGCAAATTTAAGTCGGAAACGGATTTCACTACCAATAATAAAAAATTCTAATTTACGCCACTATCTATTTATGTTGAAATAAATGACAGCAAATATATTATAAACGTTTTAAGTAGCACTTTTAG
>JAQIXJ010001838.1:0-18392 GCA_034700185.1 Phthiracarus laevigatus | reverse complement strand
AAATTTAGTTAAACCGAAAAAACTATTAGTTTAAAACAGACTTAATAACTCTTAAAAATATACTCAAGTAAAATTGTGTACGGGTGGCACTAATGGATGTCAGAGTGAAAGGGGGTGCAAAGACAAGGGGGATGCAGAGGTACATGGGAAAGAGGAGCAAGGGGTGGTGGGAGCTGGGAATGCGGGACACGGAGGATGTTGGGAACGCAGGATGCGGAACACGAGGGATTTTGGGAATAGGGAATGCGCGGCACTTGGAAAATTTGCGGCAATTATTGCCGCGGGTCTCTAGTAGCTATAAATGGCATTAATAAATGAACAAAATAGCATTTAGATTTTTTAAAAATTTTTTCAAGTATACTATTAAAGTATACTGCCTTTTTCATTACTGTATATTAATATTTTTCTAAATATCCTCAATATACTGAAATATAATTTTTTTTTGAAAAATAAGTTATGAATTTTCGGTGGTATTGAAAAAAGTTTTGTGTAAGGGGTTACAAAAACTAATTAGATTTAAACGACGCATTTTAGATTTCGTGGAAAAGTAGCATTTATGAAAAAGTTAGCTTTTATAGCAATTATCATTAAAAGTAGCATCAAAAATACGAATTTATTTGACGGGGAAGACATTTTGTGAGGTAATGTAGTCACTTATTTACTCCTTTTGTCATATTTCAACAATAGTTAAGATATAGTGAAATTTTTTCAGACTTTTTTCCTTTCATATCGGGTACTGCATGGTAAAGGCTATAGCACCCGAATAAATCATAGCATTAGAATAAGTTTTTAGCTAACTTTGTAAAAGTAGAGCTATTGGATTTTGGATTTCGTTCTGTCGTTCTGTAAACCTTTTCTGTGTGTGTCGACTTTTTTTATTTTTTCAGATTTTTTCAATTTTTAATTCTATATGTTAATAAAGGGATTTCGGCACTCTAGGAGGCGTTTTTTTTATCTGACTGCAAAATTCAGATATATGGATTTGGGTATTCTGTCTCCCTCCGTCCGTCTGTCTGTCGGATGTGCACACTCTAATGTTAATAAAGGGATTTTGATCTTTACTATAATTAAGCCATTTTCCCAATTTCTTATGCTAATTAAGGGATTTTGACCAATTTCGTATGTTAATAAAGGGATTTAACCATTTTCTATTACTAATTAAGGGATTTTGATCTTTACTCTAATAAAGGGATTTTCCCAATTATGTTAATTAAGGGATTTAACACGAT
The DNA here is from genome assembly GCA_034700185.1 of Phthiracarus laevigatus. Taxonomy (NCBI): domain Eukaryota; kingdom Metazoa; phylum Arthropoda; class Arachnida; order Sarcoptiformes; family Phthiracaridae; genus Phthiracarus; species Phthiracarus laevigatus. The sequence continues at coordinate 17,163 of JAQIXJ010001838.1, read as the reverse complement.
TTCTTATGTTAATAAAGGGATTTCACCAATTTCTTATGCTAATAAAGGTAAAACAAGAGAGGAACACACCATTTATGGCATATTGTTTGGTGAACAGTGTTATTTCAGCAAAACATAGATTAGGGAATATTGGAAACTTGGGGGGAAGGGAACGACATACGGACAAACCGATAACATAATGGCAAATTTTCATTATGCCATAAAAATAGTGTAAAAATGGACAAAATCATGCTCATTATTGTCATTAAAAGGGTCAAAAGTGGACAAAATTGTGTCAAAATAAGCAAAATTGGGCCAAAAAAGATTAAAGCTACATTTGGATCTGCCGCTATTTGGTGTTATAAAAGTGATTTCCAGTCTCTAAGTGGCAAAAAGTCTAAAAACTGGCCAAAATAGGCAATATCCAGCAAAAACGACCAAAACTAGGAATAAAATTTGAGTGTCATCTGCCGCTGTTTGCTATAAAATAATGATATTTCAGGCTCAATATTGACAAAAATCTGGCAAAAAATTCAAATTATGCAAAAAATAACTTTAATTAAAGTTAAAATTTTTGTGGCATCTGCTACAGATTTGATGTTATTTTGGGATAATCAACCTCAAAATCAACATTAGTCAAAAACTTCGGTTAAAAGTTTCGAAAATCAGATTAAACCGAAAAATTATAAGTAAGATCTTAAGTGGCATCTGCCACTGATGTTTTATAGAAAGCGAATTAATATTTTATACATACAACTTTATAACTTAAAATACTGGGAGCGAGCGAACTAAGTAAGCGAGCGACCAAATACTAACTGAACTTAACTTTATAAAGTCAGATATTATTACCCTATCGATCTTGTTTAAAATTATTTTTTCAGTTCCAGATCCCTGTTTTATGGCTGGTCCGCTCCCTTAAAAAACTTAAGGTCCAGGTTCCAAAAAGGTTTGAGTCCCTAGGTTCAGGTCCGTGTTTTTGTTAGGACCCGGATCTGAGCTTATTAAGTATCTTATTATTGCTTTATTTTAATTTTTGTTGAATTTTTTTTTTGCTCAACTACTTAAAGGTGTCTAAAAATTATCTGTTTTGTGTGACAATTTTTTCCAATTTTTGTTAAAATTTTTGAAAATCTTAATCTAAAAGCAGGATTTTCAAAATGCATGCATAAATTTTGTTATTAAATTCCACTTTTTTGATATTTTGTTGTTACACTAAGATTTTGGATTTAACTATATATCATTATCTCTAATTATTAATCAATCGATAAACAAAATATTGGAAATTCTAATGCACTACAATTTAAACAATTAAAAATAGATAATTGTACAACAGTAGGAGAAAGTGACGGATGGAATAATTTATTTCTAATGCAGATAAAATTAAATTGAAATAATAATAATATTGATTAATTAAGTATTCAACAATAACTTCATTGATTATTAACTTATAAACTTATTTACTGCCTTTATTTTCAAATTTTCTACATTAAAGTTTAAATTATAAAAACTTATAAAAAATGAATGGTAAAACTTATGTGTTATAGAACGCTACAATTAATCAATAGATTTATTCAGTTATTGTCTACTATGATGTGCCTTCAGTCAAATTTTGCTTACAATGCATTTCATTGTGGATCTTTAGCAGTCTATTGAATTGTACCATAATATACCATTATTTATAAAATTATTGATCTACAAATCATAGATAAATACAGTGTTAAACTAATTTCAATCAATTTATTCTTAATATTCACAAAAATGGAAACGATTAATATTTTTATTCGTATTAAACTAAGTTATGGATATAATTGTAAATGACTACCAAAATCAATATCATTAAAATGATAACACTTATACAGCATCTATAAATTATATAAATTTTTATTAATAAAATATAAAACATTTTAATTTGATATTTATTGACTAAGTGTAATAATTGATATATACGATCGGAAATTTACTATTCGTTTTCGAAATTGATTGTAAAATTGATTTCTAGACAAATAAGCGGATACGATAAAGCGATAAAAAATATTATTGCAAATTTAATATAAATTAGAAATTAATGCAATTAAATTAATTGTGAAATGATTACAAATATATCATCATCGGTGGTAACAACGAGAATGAATAATCGAAATAACGGGTTGTATCGAAATGGTAAGATTAAGCGTTTAATTGGTTATTATAATATATTGGTAAGTAATATACGTTCTGGTTTTGATTGTTAACAATCACATACAGGTTCGTGCATAAGTGGTTGCCACCAATACTCGCGATCCATCGATGGTTCGCATTGGAAGTTTTGCAAGTGTTGCAAGTGTTCGAATCGCGTTCTAACTTGCATTGTGATAACTATACTTCCGATCGCTATCACATCAACATTGATCTGCATATTTATGATGCAAAAGACCAATCTTCACGAATTCGCCATATACTCGTTTGTGGTGTTTTGCATAGCATTCGTGTTTCCATTCGTATTATTCTTCGTAACTGTTATACTAAATAAGGTGAACATTACAGTACAGTATTATAAAACATTAGATTTAAACAATAATTTCAATGGTTTATCCCATTTAGATATATAATTGTTACAAACGTGGAAATCAGCAATCATATAATTGCCAGTTACATCACCAACGCTTGAACCAAAATAATGAGAATAATGAATTAATGTCGTTAACCAATAACCATAATCGTCTTTGTCAGTCTCCATCGCCCATAAGAAGCGATCGTATTCGTAACGTTGATGCAGAGTTGTACACGCAATCACGAGTTTTGCCATTACCTCCTTATTATTTTTCGCTCGAATGCTCGGAATTTGATCGCCATTTAACCGTTAGTTTGCCGCCAATTAGTCAAATAACAACAGAAGATAGTCCACCGAGTTATGAAATGGCGATGCTTTGTCCAAGAATACAACTGAATAACTCTACCATTACTGAAACTCAACCTCCGCCACCGTATTTCGAAAAAATTACATGAAAATTATGTTTGATTACATTCAAATAAGTGTAAATTTATATGTAGTTTTTTGTGTGCCACTCAAGTGCCAGTATTTTATCGAAAAATTTAATAATTTTATTAAAATTCTATTGTTATTTGTCCATAAGATTTATTTAATTTTATAATTTATAATATTTGTTGCAATTCTTATATAATTAACGATTAATTAAAATAAAATGAATTTATCGTATTAAATATAAAGATACCAATAATTTTATGATCAAAATACAAATGTTAGTAAAATATATGTTTATCCAGATTTAAATGTACGAAAAGGTTTTTCGAGCTTTTATATTATATAAAACCTGAGGTTAATAGAGTAACAGTAGAGTAACAGGACCCGAATTTCAGCTTCGGAGTCGGTTGGAAAGATTTTCCAACTCACTCTTTTCAAAATCGCTCCTAAAAGTTAATGTCATTTGATACTCTTTTAAATAATATTTATAACTAATAAATTTTATAGGCTAGATATAAATCCAGAGATTTATCATAAATTAAGTTGAATAAAATATTATTCTATAAAAAAATTATCTAACATTTTTAATTAAAGTTTTTATTCGAATAAACTCATTGTTGATTAAATTTTGTAGAAATAAAGCTACAAAAATGAGCACATACTCTAAAAGGTCTGCTGTATATTTTCGGACGGAGATAAACAGGAAAACGTTAGAAATTTCAAAGATTTAATTCAAAAGAACAAACGCTGACTTAAATTTTAGTATTACGATAAAACTTATGATTGGTTTCATTTGTGCTCGAGTTGGAGCGCGATTACGAGTTAACGATCATCACTTACTAAAGATTAAAAAATATATTAGATTAGCACTGAAATAGCGCTTTTCTGCATAGCACTGCAGCTCAACAGCACAGATCATTCCAGTAATGTATTAAATTACTAGTGTATGCCAATAGAAAATTTTGTTTGTAGATTTACATTGGAAAATGCGTAACAAAAATAACTTTTTTCGATTGACACTGTTTTCTCCCATTATTCAATCGTACATTCTTTACTAAACGTTACATTCTTCGCTTTGGGTAATTCTATAAGCATAGAGTTTGATTTTTTTTTGTTAATTTCAAAGTAGAGTATTTGATTATGATTTTTTATAATATTAACATTAAAATATTTTAAAAACATTTAAAGAATTAAATGTCGATTTTCTTGTTTATACAGGTTGACACTTAAGAGTTTCAAAATGATAATCATTGTCAATTGAAAACAAAAGATTATTTTTTCGTTAATTAAATTTATCGGGTTTGAAACTATTTAATTTATATTATGCTTTAGATTTTTTTTCTCATTTAGGCTACATTTGAATAGTTTCATCATATTTTGATTAATCAAAACTAGACATCCTATATTTATTTTTAATTTTTAGTTTATTCTTAAAACTCGAACGTTCGCATCACTATTACTATCCATAAAATTTAATACTATGCCGTTATATTCTCTAATTTATTATTTATAATTTATTAGTTAGTCATAATAAATTAATATATAAAATTACAGTAATCTATATAATATCTCATGCACTTATATGAAAGCTTATGCTTTATGCACGTTAACTATAACTTAATTGAATGTTTTCTATGAATTCCGTTTAATATTTGATTGCCATGGAATTTAAATAACTAAACATATTTAAAGGCCTTTTTGTAATAATTTTAGGGAAGCCTCAATAGTATCACAAGTTCCTATCGATTATCTGATAATAAAGAGTGGAGGATACGCGATAAATAAGGGATATCGGAAGCCTATTTCTTAAAGTGAATTATGAACAAAATGCGATAACTTGACCCAAAAACATCGCATCTAAAAAGAGTACAGTATGCGATGCTATTTTATCGGATCGATATTTAAGCGATTCTGCTTTAATCGATCAAATATTTTTGAAGACGAAACACGAGTGTCCCGAAACATAAAAATGAATAAGAGGTGCAGTGTATCGCTCTTAACAATTCGATTGCTGGTTGTGTTTTATCACACAATTCAATAGGATTTGTCTGTGAAATATCACATTGAATTCTATTCTTTTAATTTACTCAAACCGCAGAAAAAAATTTTTAGCTTCAACAAAATAAAAGCATATTCAATAAAAAATAATAAAATTATATTATTTTATAGTCACAGTGGGAATAATTTTGAGCGGAAAATTTTAATCAAAAAAAATACAGTCAAAATAATAAAAAAAGTGAAATCTTCGTATTATACAATAGAATTGCGTTTTTCTTGCTAACGCAACGCATGTCAAGCAACGTGATGTGAAGTGTTGGAAGCAGTTGTCAGAAATAGGATGCGCATCTAAATAATATCGTTCTTATAGGATAACTCTTTTTCGTACGAAACAGCAGTTGCAACACAGCAGTTATTAACAAAAAGGAAATATGCTCGCATTTCATTGTTCTTAAAACTTCAGCTAAATATTATTATCGTTATTAGCAGTGAAATAATAATTATTAATTTTAAATAAAAAGTCCTAATTTATATTAGACGAAAATATACGGAAAATTCTTTGAGATTTGTTCATATATACGATAATAATCTAATTATATTTTAGTCGATGAAAATGATTGCATCTAAATTAATGCTATAAATAGTAACATATTATCGAATCTAGAATGTTAGCGATACGTGCGAATAAACCAATTTTAAATAGTTTCGTAAACTTTCAAACAGTTGTGCCGCTGTTTTATTTCATGTCAATGATTTTGATCGCTGATACTGCAGAGAATCCATAGTGAAATATGTCAAATAGTGGCGGAATAATTGAAGGCAACGTTTGCAATGGTAAGTATTTTCGTAACGTTCAACTTCTTGTATCGAATCATATATCATAGTAATAGTGAAAAGGTTTTTCAGTCATTTTCATGGCGAATGTCTATTTATTTTTCGTAACGTAAATTTTTTAAATATTAATTTATTTTTTTCAATTTTGAAGTATGAATTCAAAATAAATTGTCAAAAATAATTCGGAATAATAGTCATATTTAATTAATAGTTTTTATAAATGTCAGTCTCTATATTTTATTGTGATTAGACTAACACTCAAAATGATATTGTATTTTATAATAACCAACGAAAGTGCATATTACGAGTTTCATATAAAATGAGTTATGACTCTATTGTTGGAACAAACTTGTTGTGTTATCCAATTTAATCAAAAAAAGCAAATTGTTAGACGGGTCTATATCATACATGACATTGAATTTTATTGCTCTACATTTATATTTATTGTTACCACTGTTGAGTAGCTAATAAATTATTAAATATATTTATTTTTGTTTTAAAAGAGGTTACATTAAATAAGATTGTCATATTTATTGGGCAAAACTTATTATTTTAATAGTTTTGTTAGTAATTACAATAGAATATACCAACGAAGAAATGACGAAATCGATTCTCATTAGAATAAGTGGTTGAAAATATCATACAATTTTATGAAAAGTAAAAAAAATTGGGAATAGAAAGATATGAAAATTGGGAATTTTAACAAAGAAATGAATCGAAAGAAATAAAAAATTAAAGTGAAAAATTACTTGAGGCGATTTTATTTCATATTAATTCTAATATATACACAAAAGGAACAACAAAAGAGAAAAAGTGAAATACCAATCTTTTATGAATTCTTAATACTATTCCTATTAACGCTATTTCCATAAGTTATAAAGTTAAGTTTGCGTGAATGATATATTGCACTTTTGCTAATTAACTGAAATTGTTTATAATTTAATGATTTGTTTGGTATAAAGGCTTATTGTATGAAAACACGAATATGTTTCCATTTTACAGTATAATTTTAATTTTTTATATTAAATGAGATTAAGCCTAGAGTCGAGCTTTGGCATGTAAAAAACGCGAACAGACATTATCAAAGTCATACGTTTTTATTCGAAACTGAGGTAAAAATAAAGTCCGTAGTGTTATCAAGAAAATCTTTATATTCTTTTCGAACCAATTTATAGTAGAGCTGAACTCTTAAAGAGTTCAAAACAGTTTTCGGAATCCTTAAATCCTAAAGGATTTGAAAATATACGCCCATTTCTACGTGTACTGGACACAACTTAAGACCAAATTCACATTCAAAACAGAATAATTGGTTGTTTAGCGAATTTTGTAAATGTCAGCAGCAGTTTGCTTATTTTAAAATTGATAATTTTATAAATTATATCAAAAATTAATTCGAGTTTTTCTAAAAATTTCGGTGTTTTGAATAAAAAATTTTATAATATAAAATTATTTTGAAAATTTTGATTTAATAGAAAATTATTTAGCTTATAATATAACAAAATTGATTGATAGAGTCAACAACGAATACAACAATAACTACATCGACAGAAACACAGGAAAACAGTTCATCGCGAACCAAATGGAAATGTTTGAGTAAAGAATGTTTAACGTGTTTAATGCTATCGGCGATAGTAATAGGTTTGCCGATAGCTATCATCAAAATATTGATAAATTTACCGAAACTGTCATCGCGTGGCGATACACGCCATCAACACTATATTCTGCTGGCATTCGGATTCCCATTCACTTTAGTGTTCATCGTAGCAGTAATTTATGGTTCATTTCGTATAGTAATACGTTTACAAAGAGGTAGCGATCAATCAATTCGTCTCCGATCGTCAAACATCTCATGGCGTCATTTATCACGAAAACGTTGCCGTCATTTACACCAACAACATATTAATGAAACGGATCCGAACGCCGCTAATAGATTCTACTCGTTAGTGACACAAGTGATGGCAACGCAAGTCACCCAACAGGTGTTCCCTGAAACTCAATTCACTATCGCTGCCATTGACAACCAATTTGACACTCAATTTACTAAACAATGTTCTAATATTGATGGCGATGTTGGCGTTGGTATCGATGCTAATCTTCATAGTGATTGTGATGCTCCGCATTCGCATTCGCGTATCGATAACTGTGCCAAACCGTTCACCATATTGTAATATATTCGTTAATTATTCTATACTGTCATTTTGATTCATTTTTTTCTAGTCATTATTTATAAAGCATATTAATATTAATTGTTAATAAACTATAATTTGTAATGGTTTAGACATTCACGCTTACATTCGGCGTTATGTGATAAAAGTACCCGTTTCGCGAAATAATACTACTAATGCTTATGAATAAAATACTTAAACTGTACAATATTTAGTGGAGATATCATTAGCAATCTTTTCATTTGCAAGTTTTTCTAATTGCAATAGTTTTTGCTCAAATGTAAGAAAAAAATTATCCATTAAAAGTTTATAGGCTTAAACGAGAACTAAATGGAAGATAGAGAATACTGTATGTACAGATGCTGCAGTCGTAATCATATTTATTCATATATGATAATCAGTAATGTGATTTTTGGAATAACTGAGCAAAACTCTAGTTAACTTCTTAAAATACTATTTTACTTTAAAACAATTAAGATATCAGCAAATTTATTAAAAATTGCTTTTATTTACTTTTCAAGCGTTACTGCGTTTAGACATTTCCATGCAAAAAAGTTAATTATGCTAAAAGGGATAAACTTGCAATTATAATTAAAGCCCGGATATTTATTCTCAAAAAAGAAAAATATGCGAAATTTATTCTCAAAAATATCTACAAATATTCTTTTATATTCTTTTTTATTTAACACATTAGCACATTAATCATGCACATAATTTCTTCACTGACAGTTTTGAAAACATTTTTTCAAAACAGCTCATATATTTTTCAAGTTTTGATTTTAAAATTTCTTCGATTTCCCCCGTTATTTAAAACTTAGAAAACCCTCTTTTACATTTGAAAATATTTTAACAAACTTTCAAACCGAAGTAACGCAAGAATTTAAGAAATTCCAAATATATGTTTTAATTTTCAGCGAGTTTTATTGCCTGCCTTATGAGAAAATGTCATAAAAATAAGATAAATTTGAGTTAAAACTTGTTCGTATACGTTATTATTTTGACTTTCAGCTCAAAATACTCTTAAAACATAATAAATATTCCTTTAATATCGATTAAACTATAGGTATTCTTTAAAATATGCGAATATTCTTTTTAGCTAAAATCTGTAAAATATTCTTTTAAATCTTTTATATTCTTTTAAGTCAAAATCCGGGCTTTAATTATAATATTCATTAATAACAATTTTATTAAAAAATTAACACAATATTTTAGCTTTTTGCATTAATCAAAACACTTTTTTGGTCACACTAATTTAACTGAATTAGTTTAAATATTTGATTTTTGGTAGTAATTGTGAAATTTGAAATTTTCACAGAACCACATCACTAATGATAATTATTGTATTATAAAAATCATTAAATAACATAATAAAAAGGCTTATGCTTTGGGTGGAGTTGAGTTTGAGATAAAATAAGAGAAACACATTCAAAGATTTCAGATTTAAAACATAAGTAATATTAGTTCAAAAGCTTTCAGAAGCCCGAATTAAAATTAAATTTAAGTAGAGATGAAAATTTAGGCTAACGAAAGCCTAAGCCTACACGGTTGGTTTACAGGTTAAAATTACTGATAGATTCTAGACTTAGGCTAAGGCAAGCTTATTTTTCTTAGATTTAGGCTTAATCTCTACGCTCGGAATAAAAATTAAAACTTAAAAAATTTATCATTTGTTTTATGCACATCATTAAACATAAATAAAAAATTCGTTTAACATTTAACTACTCATTTTTTAGCACCATTTAATTGAAATATATAAAACATTTAATAATTCATCTTAAATTTCATTAAACTTATTTACATGTTCGAAGAATTACGTAATTTTCTAAGAATCTAGTGGTTATGCCTCCAATTTGTCTTCTCGGCTGTAGGCTTAGGCTTTTTAAACATTGATGGCCATATGTTAAAGGCTGTAGACTGATTCTAAGCTAAAAGTTAGGCTGGCTAAATCTTTCCTCTCAACATTTCAAAAAATACGTTTAAAATAAAAACTTGGGCTTTCATTTTAAAAAGTTATCTAAGACACTTATAACGTTAATAAAATTAATTTCTCAGTTGAATTGAAACAATAAATTTTTAAATTTAAAAAATATTTTTTCTTAAATAATTCACACATTATATTTTAATTTCCACACCGAAATATATTTAAAAACCACGAGAAAAATCATCAGAATCACAATCGACCACTTTTAAAGTTGTTTTATGTATTTTACTAAAATTAGTTTTATAATGCATTTTTTTATGTTAAACAATAAATAAAAAACATTTTGGACTTAAAAATAGAGACTTAGAGATTATTAAAAAGGTTTTGCGTAAAATCTGTAATTTCCAGTATAATAAAGAATTTCAAAATTATCGCACACTCACAGAATTCTTTCCTTTTGCATGCAATGATAGACAAGGTAGTAAGTACTCCGTTGACTTTCTCGAAGGCTCTTACAGTTTTCAATACAACATTGTTAGATGGTTTGCAGTGAGATTTGCATAGCATTTAATTTGGAAGTCGTGTTTCAGATTGTTTCATCGGTACTTTTCCATTACGAAATGTATTATATATTTGTATATACGCTCTCATTAAAACAAGAAAAGAGGATGAAAAAATAATTGAACATAAAAGAGGAACGCATTAACAATTGGTTGCCGGGAATGATCACTGCAACTTTGTTTCCTCAACGTACAAAACATAGCAAACTGCGTATGAGATATAAAAGCATTATTAAGCCCGGGAGAGGTGTAAAGCATTTGAAATCAGAATATTATTGATGCATTTTATGAAAAATAAAAATCTGAAACAGAATGATAAAACTTAAAAGCCACTTCAGGACACAACCGCATTATATTTTAAAGCAAAAAATTTTAGTAGTGCCATCTGCAGGTCACAAATATTATTGAAAATGAAAAAAAAAACCATTGTATTAACCAGGAATAGAAATTTTCAGGTAAATCCCGATTTTTCCTTTGATCACATAATCTGGAGATTAACATATTAACTTCTATTAAACGTATTTAATGAAAAGTGGTTTTATTTTCCCGGGTTTTTCCGTTTCGCTGGTTTTGGAAAAAACCCTGATTTATACATTATTTCAATAAATTACCAGTTTTTGCTATATTTAACGAGAAATTTCTAAATATAAAACAAAAACCTTCTTTAAGTATTCCTATAATGATCTAATTTAGAAAAATTTAGATCGTTATTTTTTAAAATTCTGAAAAAATAGTTTCAATAGTACCATATTTCTAATATTCATTGTTACTTCAAAACTTATTGAAGAAATTCGACAGCGTTTTTAGAAAAAAAATAAAAAATGTTTCATAATATTAAGTTCAACTCTTTTTTTTGTAAATTATTGTTTTTTAATCCCAATAAAAATAAATTTTAGTTCCCGGATCCTATTCCCGCTTTTGGTACATTTTTGTTCCCGGTTCCTGACCGTTTTGACTAGTTTTTAGTCCCGGAAATCCCTATCTATAGTAATAACTATCATATTTATGTTTTAGGCTCCATACAGTCTAAAACTCGTGTCATAGAGTTGCGCACAAAACTGAGCCTTTTCAGTAACGAATGTTTGTGATCGTATGGGCGACAAAAACATATGCATATCAGTACGGAATTACTTTTATTTACAGTTTTATATGTACAGTGGAGAGAGTATTCGCATATAAATTCGTCATTATTAATGATATTTTTATAGATTTAATTCGTCCAAATTCGTACAATTAATTTAGCGTATAATTGATTAAACAAACAAATGGAATCGCGTGGTGATATGAATGGTGATGTTTGGGAAGCGATGAGTTGTTGCGCAGTTTGCGCCAAAGCAATGGACATATCGGACTCTCCGCTATTGCTTCCGTGCTGTCATTCGGCGTGTAATGCGTGTGTGGCCGACGAACAGGCAAGGATTGATGAATCCATTACCAAAGGTGTGATAACTATTATTATGATTGAATTACTAAATTTGTTATTCACTCATTTAACGCTACTAATCATAACATATTAACACAAAAACCTACTTACTATTTACACGTTAAAGCAGGAAAACTGAAGTTTTCTTAAATACTATAATACATAATATGTTAGATATATATGCGGAAACATTTACGTTTATATGGGTAAACAAAAACATTTGACGCAATCAATCAACGATTATATAATATGTTTATATTTCCATAATCGTGAGCATTATGTACATTATATGGAAATTGTATTCAATTATTTACAAGTTTAAAATGAAAATGTTTCCAATCATTATAGTTAATAGATTTTGATTATCATTAAATTAGCGCTCAATCCGTTTTGATAAACATAAACCAAAACTGAAACCATCTGCTATTAATTTTACCCTAATTCGCAAACTTTAGTATTTTCTAAAACATGTTTGAAGTGAATTTCTAAAAACGTTTACAAGTTATATTCTTATTTTAAATTTTTGGAGTTAATTTCGTATTAAAAAGGCTACTTAAATATTAAATAAAAGTTCGAGATTAAAAATAATTACTTTTAGTAACATTAAATTACAAAATAAAATAGAGGATCTATAAAAGTTTTTAAAAAATAAATTCGATTATTTCGTAGAAAATTTGGTTGTTGTCTGTAAGATATGCGGTCACGAATTCAAACCATCGGAATGCGTCGAAAATCTATTTCACATTCATTACATGCGAACCGAAAAAATGAAGTCAAACGATGACAGCAACAAAATATGTCAATCGTGCGAAGGAGAGAATAAATTGGCGTTCATTAAGTGCGATAAATGTGATTGGATTTGCAACGAATGTTTCGATGCGCATAAAAAACTGAAAGTGTTCAAAGAACACAATCTCGATGATACCACGAAAATAGAGGAATCTCTCGATTCCAGTAAACCACACATCTCTATATGTTCGATACATAATGTAAGTTTGTTTTTATCAATTTTGTCAATAACCGTATTTTTGTTATTTACCTATTATTTCTCGATTGTTAAAGAAACCGAAGAAAATGTACTGCGAAACGTGTAAATCGACGTATTGTAGACGTTGTATACTTAAAGATCACAATTTACATACGTATGAAGAAAGTGAAGTGTACGCCAAGCAATTTTCTGCGGACATAACCAATTTATTGGCGCAAATCATTGAAAAACGTAGTCTTATCGAAACAGCTATGAAAGAATTGGGACAAATAGAATCACACGTAGCCGTTCAAAAGGAAGCAGCCATAGAAAATATTAAAACTATACGAACAAAGCTGGAAGAAAAGTTGACGGATATGGCTAAAGGATTACTAGAACAAGTGAATGCCGTTTGCCAGAAAAAAGAGACTGATTATCAAGAAAAGAAAAGTCAACTCATCAAACTTAACGATTCATTCAAACACGTTGAAAAATTTATTGATATTATTTTGAAACAAGATATTCCAATTGCCATCGTTATGGCAAAGGATTTATTAAAAAATCAAGTGAGAAAAATATTCAATTTTAATAGTGTTTATTGACACAAATTGCGTTATCTATTTTAGTGTATACAACAGCACATAAGCTATGATTTGAACCTTCACACAGAAAATGTTCAATCACTATAAATTATTTTTAAATTTGATCATTTGATTTAATTAATATTTACAAATTTGTTTTAATAGTTATTATATCTGCTAAACAAGCCATGCACTCAACCGAATTATGTTAAACCATTCACTATTGACGTAATCGATGAACTTTCTAACGACAGTACGGAATTTTCTACCGCCAAATGCGTGGAAGGAGTGCTGAAAACATGTTTTAAAATCAATACAAGCGATGATCAGATGAACGCCAATGGAGTGACGATTTCAGCGTCGAATAACAATAGCGATACGGATGATGTGGAGATAATAACTGCGGAGTCAACAATGTCCCCAATCACCACAAACACAAATACTATTAGAGGTAATAGTTGCGCACACAACACACCACAGAATACTCATAATAACTATCAATATTATAATACGCAAAATTTCCCGCAAAATGCAAATCAAACCCATCGCTTTCATTCCCAAATCCCAGCTCAACCACAACCACAAATGCGGGACATTTCACGCTTACATTCATCGGGTGGCAGTATGACCCCAATTATGCATTCGATAAATCATTCAACTCATATGACTAATAATGTTTCACAAATAGCGAATAATATTCCACAAACAGGTATCACTCAGACAAACTCGACTATCGGTACAATGAATACAATGAACACTGTATCGTATGGTATTGCTTCTGTGTATCCACAATCGAATAATAGTGGAACATATGCGCCAACAATGGTTAATCAGCCACAAACGCCACAAAACCCGCCGCCGTATGCTAGAACTCAGACTTACAATTTAACGAACAGACACGTAACTCCAACTGTGACCGCGCAGCCATTGCAGCCGCAGATGCAACTCGTTCACCAACAAACTCCATACGTGTGAGTTATTAACTTTATATATATTTTGTCCATTGTTTGCCCGAAATGTTAAAATTAATTTTTGAAGTGTTTATTGTTAGTGCATAGTATGAATTAAAATAAAAATTACATTGAACTGATAGGCAAGTGATGTCTGGCGTTGCGATCACACCGATTACAGCGAATGGCTATATTTCCACAATATCTCCGCCGGTGTACAGACCAGCGCAACCTCAAGCCTATACTGTAGTTAATACCAATAACAACCTTCTTAGACAGCAGTTGAATTCTCAGCCAAATGTGACGAATCGCGTGGATCCAAGAAGAGCATCACAAACAGCTATTGCACCGAAAGCTCCAATAGCTCGACAACCAATACAGCCACAACAAACACTGCAGGTATACCAACCAACCGCAACCGTAATCACAACCACACCTGCGGTCACGCCTACAGTCACGCTTATCGCTACACCAGTGACCACACCAGCAATCACTCAAACACTTTCAAATAATTCAAATGTTGTGAGCGATAAAGCAACGTCACTATTGACGAAAAACAATTCGAAACAAACAACGCAACCAATTGTTGTTAAAACTGTTCCAATTCCCGAGTCTTCGATTAACAATAATAAATCGCAAATAAATAAAGAACGCGTAAATGATAGGATTAATCGATTAAAAGATGGTGACGCACCGAAGACTAATTGTAGCGCTGAAACTCAGCCACCTGTGACAGCTTTGCCGCCAATCGTTGAAAAAGAATCGCAAAAATCAGTTTCTTCTGCGCCTTCAATGCCAACTCTCGCCAATATTATTGAGTCTTCACTTCCAAAAACGACGGAATCCAATGTAACTATAAATGCTACCGATAGTTCTGCAGACGCTAACTTTCGCGTTCTACAGATTCTACCGGAATCTGTTCGTGAAATTGCTTCAAATGAGAACAAAGATGAAAATAAAGGAAATAAGGAACAGTGTCAGGCATCCGCACGTTCAACCACACCCATTGCTAGAATAGCACCGATTACGCCAGAAGTTGAAGAATCTGACGACACGGGCACCGATGAAATGGATAGCGACGAGGAGTCGTGCAGTTTATGTCACAAATATGGCGAACTAATATGCTGTGATTCGTGTCCGCGTGCGTATCACTGGGATTGTCACGTTCCACATATTCATGAAACCATGTGAGTTAAACTTTCTTAATGTTCCTCGCATTTTCACTAAATTTTTCAAACTTTAATTTTAGTACATCTTTCGTATGCACATTTTGCAATGTGAAAGGCGCCCGTAAGTCTTCTGCTAACGACGTTAACGATCAACAACAACGACAAGCGGTAAATTTTAACATATATGTCAACATATTTAGTACGATTTAAGATGTATTAATAAAACTTATTGTAAAGATGTTATATTTAAACCTAGTCATAAGTGTTTACCTTTATTCGTATATTATTTCTTTTTATTTACTTAAAAACTTATTGTTATGGAACTTTTATTTAGATTTTCGAACGTATATTGATTGATATGTGTTGCAATAAAAAAAGTACAATTTTCCATAAACCATTGGCCACACCGATGGCTAACGATGCCCACATCGATACTCCTATGGATTTCAGCATTATTAATAAAAAACTAGAAGAAAGCCGATATACAACTGAAAAACAGTTTATTTTAGACGTTCAATTAATATTTGACAATTTCAATAAGTTAAACGTAAGTTGAATCGTTTAATTGTTGTTAACTCTTTTAATTGGTTTTTTACTCAATTAAGTGCGACCAAGAGAAAGATAATTGTAGACATGTGGAACTGCAGTTTAAAAAACTATTGGAAAAGTTTTTGCCAAACTTCGCTGATATTTTTAGACTTCAAGATTCTACGCGACAGTCTTCTTCTGTGTCCGAACCAATAACAAAAAGAGCTCGATATTCATGATTAATTTCATGTCGAGTGTATTGAAACTATTTAATGTCATAGCATTAATTTGTATCTACTTCTAATTAATGGTGAATTAACTTCGAAATTATTACATTTTCTACAACACGTCTACCGGTATAAGGGTATAATTTTTTATGCGAAAAATTGGTTAATTTTTTATAAAAGTTTTCTGCGAATAATAATTATATGTTTTTTATTTACTTACTATTAAACTGTTATTGATTTTATTTATTGATAAAAAACATTTATACTTTTCATTTTTTGATAATTTTAGGCATGAATCTTTCATTTAATTTATTAGTAATCATTAAAAATGATATTAGATTTAAACTTTGAATTGTTTTCATATACTGTATGTATTGTACTGTAAAGTGCCAGATAATTTGCTTCGACAATGAATGAGTAGAATAGTTGAAGTAAGATGTGTTCAGACAAAGCAACTCAATAGTGCATATTCGCACACATTTGAAATGAATTACTGTAATATTATTACTATTTCGGTGATCAATAATGTGATTGCATGTGTTCAGCGAATATTATTTGTTATAAATACATAGTTACGATCATTTTCAACCAATTAGTTTAAGTGAATACCGATACTCTGCAGACTCAAAATAGCAAAAAAACTGGCCAAAATATACAAATTTAGGCAAAAATGAGCAAAATTAAGAATAAAATTTGAGTGACATATTCCGCTTTTTGCTATAAAAATAGTGATATTTAGACTCAAAATGGCAAAAAATTAGCGAAAAACTAGTCAAAATTAGGCTAAAATGACAATAATGATTAATAATAAAAGTGGCATATGCGATAATAAAGTGATTTGTTTTTGATTTCATCTGCTTTTAACATAATGTTTAACTTATAACAGAAAATATAAAATA
>JAQIXJ010001837.1:0-18395 GCA_034700185.1 Phthiracarus laevigatus | reverse complement strand
TTATTAGCTCTGCATAGAAACTAAATTAAGCCATTGATAATGATTGCTGTAAAGCAATCGAAACACTCGAGTGTCTGTATGGCTCTAAACTATAATTTTCACTGTAAATGTGAATAATTTTGTTGTAAAAAATATAATTTTTAAAATTATAACCTTATTCTTTAAAATATATACATCATTTGAAAGCTTATGATAAAAGGAATCGATTGATTTAAGTCTTAAGCTAATCGGTGGTTAGTTTCAAGAATGACAAAGTGGTGGCAGAAGAAGACAATAGCATTTATAAAACCGTAATTTTTGTTGTACGCGTATGTTTTTGCTGTGGACACAATACTTTTATATGCATACTAGTAAAGCAAGTGGGAAACTCTCAGATAAACATACGTTACAATAATTCAATGTACAATATAAGCTTTACTCGTAGACCTAATTCCGCTATTAAATTCAATATAAAACATCATATAAATTAAATTACCGGCTTTAGACAGTAATTAGGTTTACGAGTAAAGCTTATACATTGAATTAATGTATATTTATATATTAAAACTTTTGTGTAAAAATATTTACGATATTTGTTATTTTAAAATCTGTAATTAAGTATTTTATTTCACTCATACTTAATATGAAACTTTTGTTTTGATTGAAATAAGTATGTATTTACCAATGTATGCGAAATCAGTAACATAAGTGCTGATGAAGGTGATAGTGATCACCGAAAGCTCCAATAAATAAAATTAAATAACTGTCTAAAAAGTTTAAGCAATTAAAATAAGATAATTTTATTAAAATAAAATAATAACGCCGAAACACTAGTGTCTGCCGAGACATAAACTCACACTGTAATTGTGTATTAATTGTTGTTTTAAATAAAGTTTTATTAATATGTTAACCAGCAACAAAACTAAAAACTTTTCAAAGATAATTTTAATTTTACTGTAAAAGTACACTTTCCTCTTATGTAAATAATATCATATATTCTGGATATACAGTCTGACCCTGAGTATGGTAACGCGTCGGTGCATCATAAAATACTTGCCATAATAGAATATTGCTAATAAAACGGGCTAATTTTACAAATATTACTATTTCTGTGCATTTAAAAATTATTGCTATAATCGAATTTTGCTAAAAAACGAGGTGCCATAATCGGGGTCAGACTGTATATATATTTTTATATACGCGAATGGTATTCTTATATATGTGAAATCACATAACTGTAATAATTTGTTCTATTTTTTCCTACTAGTAATTAATTGATTGAATTATGAAACGATAAATGAAAAAATCGCTTATATTCGTTTTACTTATAATTTCATTTTTCATGACTATTCTTGTGGTAAAAAATGCGAATAAAAATAAAGGTCAAGTCATAGAAAATAATGATTGTATTAAACAAATAATGAACGGAATTACTGTGTCTTCATCAGAGTCGAGACTTTTTCGGAAATCCTACTTTTAAATTGTTTACTAAAACTTTCGGAATTAAAAATAAATGAATTAAATAACTTATTACAATTAAATTTAAGCTAATTAAAATTTCCGAAACATCCGAAATAATGGCATTTTTAAAAACATCCGAAAATTTCCGAATTTTCTCCGAAATATGCAATTAAGTGAAAAATTGTTGTTGAAATTCGATGAGTTTTAAGAGGGAACGTCTTACGTTGTTTATATTGGAAAAAATCTGAGTTTTTTGTAGTAAAATTTATCAGATAAACGATAAAGAATTTAAAAACAACAATTGAGCAGTTAAATATAATTTGATCCAATAATTTTCTGACTGTTTTATGTTTACGATACAAAAATTAATTTGAATAACTATTAATTTATTAATAAAAACTTTTCCGAAATGTCCGAAAACTTTCGAAAATGTGTCCGAAAATAGTTGATATTTTGTCCGAATTTCAGACCGAAATTTTAATGTTTTAGTTTCAGAAAAAGTCTCGACTCAGGTGTTCACACACCCCCTGCTTATGGTTATTGTCTCTTCAGCGTTACGGTAATCATTGGCTTAATTCACACATATTTTTGTCTTACCATCATGGGTTTAAAAGCTAATATAATTGTTAAAATAAGTATGCAATTTCCTACCAAAAGGCGAGCTCTCAATGAATATGTCATTCTTGTTTAATTTTAGCATCCAATTATATAGAAAATGCGATTTTAATTTCATCTGATGATTACATTTTCCTTTGATTGATTGAAATGAAAGTTATTTTCTAAAAGTGCGCACAATCTTTGTTTCTGAATTCATATTTCTTACGAGATTTTCAATTTACTTGCAATTTACTGACAAATGCTTTAAAGTAATTGCGAATAAATAAACATTTGGCTTTTGTGGCTTAATAGTTGTAGTTTGAAAGATGCGTTAAACAGCGGTTGATTCTGATTCAAAATTCCGAATCAATTAGGTTTTGCTAGAAAATGTCAAGCAGTCTACCATTTATTTTCCGTCTGCAAAGCAAATACTAAACTTTGCAATCAAACCGAATATTTAGAGTTCAAATGCAATTTTATTCAAGAAAAAGCTTTTTTCTATCTTTTCTTATTTTTTTGTCTTTTTTTCGATTTATTAATTTATTTTATTTATTTCTTCTGTCGTAATAGTGATTAAAAAAATTTAAATTTATGTTCATATTCACTAATAAACATGAATAATACATTAATCATTAACTAAATTTACATAATTTAATAAATAAAATACATTTAAAGATAATGTCCAAAATGTCAAACAAAAATTATTATAATTTTTTAAAATATTACATATATATAACTTTTATGAAAGAGCTAATCTAATGAAAGTCTCCAACTAAAACAAGTTTAAATGATAAAAAACTTTTAGCTGATATGAAATTAATATAAAAAACAAGAATGGAACACACATAAGATGGCAAATTGATACTTTTATTTTGTATTGAAGGTGAGGACAGACGGTCAAACCAATCATGTAATGCCATAACAAAGAGTGAATATTTTATACTACAATTATTCTTATCCATAGTCTTAAACTTTAAAGTAATAATCGAAATCTCAAATATTTCAAATAGCTTTAAAACATTAAGTTTAAAAATTTGGAAGTTTGATAATTACATTTTCATAAATTCGTATAATTATAATCCCATAAAAATGTGTTAAGCTTCTATTCAGACTTTATAGATGTAATGTCTAGATTAATAGTTTTTGTTATAAAAAAATCGATCCCTAAAAAAATATTATTATTGATTTTAAATGAAATAAAAATGTGTTATATCTGAATATTACCCCGAAATACAATAAAAATAAGAACGCAACAAAAATTTAATGCAAAATTGAATTTGTATACATTTTAGTGAGAACTTAAAACGAAAACATTATATCTGTTAAATGAATAATCAATAGAAGCAAAGTTAATGTATCGAAGAAATTCTTTGTGCGCACACAACTACTTAAAAGGATTTCTTCGGAAAACTAAAAAAGTATATATATTCATCAACTATCACATGGTATAACATTCATTATAAGCACAATGCAAATTAAACAAATTATACATCAAATTTTTTTTGTTAAATGCGCATAAAAAGCCCATCTAATATAATATTAGACCGCATACTGTTATTGCATTAAAAAATAATAGGCGAAACACACACACACAAACTCGCGCTTACACCGAGTTGTTGAGTGTTTCGAAATAATTTGCGAAAAACCAGTGAAACATAAGCTTTAATATATATTTGTTTCGTTTCGCTAATGTAACTATAAATATATATTTGTCTCACTGCGTTAACTTTCTTAAGTTCTGTTACAGATTAGATATAATAATGCAAAGAAGAGTTTTTTTTTGCTAAAAAATTCGGTTTGATTCATTAAACTTATACCTTAAATGAGCATTTACTTAAACGTTTTTTGATCTCACATGATATCTTTAAATAATGTATTTTTTTCTATAATTTTTTTCTCCACAATAACACCCGTTATTCTAATGCTTATTTCATTAAAGTACAAAAAAGAAAACTGCTATGGGCAACAAAAAAAAGCTTATAAAAACTTGTATATGTAAAATGAGCATTGAAGCGAAAATTCAATATTTCTTTCTTCTTCTTCTTCTTTTAGGCATTTATTCGTAAGGATATGAAGAATGGAGAGGAAAAAAGGGAGTGAATAGCGAAGAAAAGTAGAGTGAGTGAGAGCGAGGAGAGAGTGGAGACTTAAGAAAAGTCGCGATAACTGGCATCGTATCGGCCAAAAGGCAAACCATATACAAAGCTTTCACATCACTATAAAATGCAGTTAATGTGTCCTCAATTATAGTGGTTATAGGAGAGAAGGTATTGGTAAAAAAAAATTAAACAAACTTGCCGATAATCTTTACTATAGCATAGTTACCAAAACTAGATTTATTTGCCCAAAGGAATAAGTAGTTCGTCGTATTTTCTTATAACAAAACAAGAACTACACATTCATAGAGAGCTCACTTTTTTGTAGGTTTTTATATTCTTATGCAAACAAAATATACTAGTTTTTACGCCAAGATGGTAAAATTCCAAATCCCTTTATTAACGTAAGAACTCAGAACAATCCCTTAATTAATACAAGACTGCGGAAACCGCGTCGGACAGACCGACAAGCATTGCCAAATACATAAGCTCGCCTTTGTCTAATCAAAGTGAGCTAAAAAAACTTTAAACTTTAAATACTGCATTACAGATACATTACACCATCGACTTTCAATATCGGAAAGATGTAGTTTAAAAGTGTATACGAATAAAATAAATAGAGTTAAGAGAATAGTAAAAGTATCTAAATAAATCACTTAAAAAGGCAGTCTCATCACTTGAAAACGCAAAACGCATACGTTTTTATCGTATAAAAATACAATTTATTTTTAGGTCTCCATTTAAAACTTAAGAGCTAGTCATCACTATCATAGTCATCCCAACTCTTATACAGTATATTTAATGCTCGTAAATACATTTAAAACATGGAAAATCGTTTCTTTTACGCATACGAAAAAAATTCTATGTTATGATTCGAAAAAATTGTTACCCTTGAATTGATGAATAATTTTCCCCAAATATTTAATAATTAACACAAGTTTATTTATATAAAATGTAACTGCACGTCAAAAAAATGTGACAAAAATATTTTTATTAAGTTATTAAGCAATACTTAAGGGACATAATACTAGGCATACAAAGCTGTATTACTTTCAGAGATATATCATCGTATGGTGAAGTGTTAAATATTTCATTGTTTTCCACAGAAACAAAAACTACTGTACTGTTTTACCTTCAATTTTATTATGATTGCTATACAAGTGCCGAAAACATTTTATTTTATGTCTGATGTGAATGAAACCACATTCTGCTCAAATACAAAATAAAACACAAATGAAAAAAAGTTTACTGCATTCTTTTTTGTTATTGGGAAAAAAGTTTTCTGAACCAGCTTTCAGATTATAATTGCGTTTATGCGTTATTCATCCAATCGTTATTCTATTCAATTTTCAGTGCTCGACACACTCGTAGAGACGTATTTCAATATAAAGTACTCATCAGTTAATATCGTTACAATTATATAAAGGCATTTCCCATTGCGTGTCAAAACAGAATTAAATTAATGGAATTTTTTTTTCTTTAAAGCGATTAATAGGCGAAAGTATTATATTTCAATGGAAATATGGACATAACAGCAAAACTATTATATGATTATTGATACCGCAAATTACTACTATTATCTACTAATTCGAGTTAAGACCATTTATGATCGCAGTTTTGTCGTAAAACCGTACCACTGCTTAACGAAACAAAAATTTTCAGCCATATTTTTTTATATAATTATTACGCGTTGTGTCATATTAACCGTCATTGTACTTCTGTTACGCATACAACTTGATGATCGATCACGGATTTTTGTTACTCTCCTAAACAAATAAAGTGAACAAAAAAGTGTTGTGTTTGCAGCAAAATTTTTTTTGAAACAAAAAATTGCAAAAGCAAAAAAAAAGTTTTTTTCATTCGCCAAATAAAAAACTTTTTTGATGCGTTCGTGTAATACCAGTGTGCATAACCGAAAAGCTAATATACTTTAATCGACGTATAATGTTTACTTAAAACCCCGTTGTGTTTAAAGCACTGGATTTTCAAAGTACTGCCACTGTTTCAAAAGCGATTTACGGTGTTTTTTGATGATGCCATCAGTGGCCATATAATTAAAAATATGGGAACAGCGAAAACGTGAAAATTAGTGCGGAAAAAAATCAGGTGAACGATGTCGTTATCAAACTATTCAATGAGTGTGTCAATTATAAATAGCAGCAGCAATGCTGCGTTCAATGCGTTGAATGTGTTGCGATTGGATCGAACTTTAATTAATTGGAGCATTATATGCTCGAATGACAGCTACAGCGGTGGTATTAGCGACGAATGTTTGCATTGGTTTACATCGACGTGGGATTCCGAACAACAGACACCGTTGATGACCCAAATCTCATCTGAATCGGATGCCACCGCAATCAATGATGTCTACACAATAGACTACAAAACCACTGCATTTGACGAATTGATAGGCATTAACGAAACGATCGTATCATCGGATAGCGAACAATTAGCATCATTGCCCACATATAAATGGCCATTTTTACTGTTAGGCTTATTAGTGTTTATCGGCGGTTTCGGCAATATTCTCGTCTGTCTGGCCATTGGATTTGAGCGACGTCTGCAGAACGCAACCAATTATTTCCTTCTCAGGTACTTTTTTCTGACTCACTTACCATTAATTGTTAATTAAAGATATACGGTATAAGTTTTGCTTCTATTTCTTTGTTTGCTCGCTGTTTCGCTATATAGTCTGGCTGTGGCTGATCTGCTCGTCTCTATAGTGGTTATGCCTTTTGGAATACTTAACGAATTCTATGGTAAGTCACTCGTAACCTAATATGATATTTATTTTTTTAATTATACCGAATATATTATTAATACCGAATAATAGTAATAGTATTAACCCAATAATCGCATTAGAATATTTCACTTTATTAACATAAAGCAAACAGAAAGCGAGAAAAAACTAAATTAAAATAATAAAATATTCGTAAAGATAAATAAGAATATAAGATAACATGTTATTGTATTGTAATGTACTTTCGTATGTACTGAAGAGATTGAATTTGAAATTATTATCATTTCTAAGCCTTTTTCTGTCGGATTTAACCCAATACTAAAAGCAAATCATGCGTGTTATGATGAAAGTTAGATTATATTTCGAGTTTTATCCGCGAAACGACGAAAAAAATTCGAATTGCTTGTTCATGTAATTCACGATATTATTGAGTTTTTGGTATTACAATAATAATTAAGTACCGGTAAATTTATAACAATAACGTTATGCGATAAATTTAAATCATAGCTACAAAGTAAATTAAATTAAAGTAATAAAATCGACGTATAACTAATATTACAGATGGCACACATTAAATTCTATTTTGTTAATCTATTATGTTGAGTACAGCTTTCAAAGATAAGCATATTATTCTAACCCTTACTTTATTTTCTAATGTTAACTTTTTTGATCATTTATAGTTGTAATGAATAAAATTAAATTTGAATGATTGGCGAATTGCTAGCTTTCTTTACTATAGAGAGGTCAAGTCAAACTTATCAGTTTGTTTGTTGATAAGTTGACAATCGAAAATGAACAGTGAATACCGAAATCTGTAGTCGAATCAGAATTCTAAAAACTATTCGGTCTTATAAATTATTAAAATTTGGTATAAGCACGATGTAAAACGTGTTCTTACATTCACAGCTCAGTTTGCTAACTCAAATAGACAGTTACTACAAATCGATAGAGTTGGGTGAATTCTCAAATAAATTTACACTGTTTTCGTTAGCAAACTCAACTAAAATTATTGATTGGATAAATATTAATAGGAAAAAGACGATATGATAAGTCTATTCAAGAAACCAATAGTGTTGTTGTCGGAACTTTGTGAACCTTAAAACAATTACCGTTAACTCAAAAATTGTATTTGTGTGCACCGTCTCACTAGTCTTACATAAAGTCGTTGTGTCTGTAACTCCGCTCATAAATGTTATTCTGCGTGTTTTTTAGAGATAATCTGCTGGTGTGAAAGTCATCTTTTGTAGTTTTCTGAAAGTGTGTCGTAAATCTGTATTCTATATATATTATATAACATATATCATAGTTTTTTTTGTGGCAATATCGCTATGCTTTGTGTGTGAGGGAGAGTGAGAGAGACTTAAAGAGTGCGAGTCTCGCCAATTTAAAAGTTTATGAAAGGATTCATGTGTTGTTTATTTATGAGTCTGAATGTCTAATAATTATTGATTGAACAGCAAAGTGTAGTTAAGCCCAGTTGTCAATTGTATACTGCAGCGCATGTTTGAAATATTTGAAATTAAATGTTTGCTCAATCTTATCATGACTAATGTGTTTACTCTTATTTTTTTGCGTTTAATTTAATTACCTATAATATCGAGCACTTGTTGTCAAATAATAAACCTAAAATAAAAGACAAGTGCATAAAAATACGTTATGTACGAAAATAACAGCTTTATCATTACCGGTACACCGCAAGCTTTATCCCTTCCCGTATCCATCCGATACCGCGAAACTCAATACAGCGAAATTTGTTACAGCGTAGTCAATACAGCGAACACTTATTACCGCGAAATATTTTACAGCGAACTTTTATTACCGCTAATGTTCATTACAGCGAATATTTATTACAGTAATGTAACTTTTCAATAACTATTCAGAACGATTAAAATGTTAATTAGTTAATTAGAAATTATAAATTTTATTAATTAATTAAAATGTTAATCAACTTAAGTTTTTATTTTTTCTTACTAATAGTATTGCAATAATCTAAAAATTAAATTTATAAGATAGTTTTCATAAGTTCTATTATGATAATCACGAACAATTGTTTCAAAACTTTTGTCAATTCTCTTGTACAATATATTTTCTTTCTTGGAATTTTAATTTTACCCGCATTAAAGTTGAATAGCAGGTTATTGTTAATTACTTGTTCAGATTTTATACCGGTAATAAAAGTTCGCTGTAAAATATTTCGCGGTAATAAGTGCTCGCTGTATTGACTACGCTGTAACAAAATTCACTGTATTGAGTTTCACTGTATCGGATGGGAATCATCGCTTTTTGTGCCATTTTTCCAGATTCAAAATAAAAACTTTTTATTATAAAAAATATCCAAGTCTTTTTTATTGCATGTAATAATACTTAATTCGAACATTAGTAACAGTTATATGTGATTATCTTTGTAAATAAAATTATCTTTACAATCGTTAACACGATATTACGTTGATATCAATCCTCAGAATTTTGATTTTCGTGTTTTAGTATTTGATTGCTTTCTGTCTAATAATGGATATAATTTTTTCTTTAAAATTTGCATAATTATAGAATAAACGCATATTATAATTTATGTTAATGAGGTCATTATGTCTAAAAATGTCATTATTTGATATAAGTGTAATTTATTATTCACTTTATTATAATTTTTTTAATTACCTTAAAAAGTTTTCGAATATATATATAAATTTTTAATAAACATAATGGTTTTTGTAAACAAAATTTTGATATTCTGTTGCAGAATAAAGCGCGTAATTATACAATTGACTATTATTATAATTAAATATGTAAAATTGTATTCTTATTTCTTTGGCTTACTACTTGTTTAATGTCAGATAATTCCTGATAATTATCTTTTTTGATATTTCCTGATAACTCGTTATTCAAATTTTTTTGTTTTATTTATTTTTTTGTTTATAAAATTTAAATTACAGTATAATGATTATACTTATTGTTTTTGTTTTTTGATTTTACACTTCTTATTGAATTAAATAAAATTAAATTACTTTGAAAATTATATATTGTTTTTTATTTACTGGTTAGTATTATTTAATTTTTTATTGTGATATTTTAAAATACAAATTTAAGCCATTATTTTGTTTTCAATAATTAAAATATATATTTTTGACTTAAGTGTAATTTAATTACGAATGTATCTGTTTTGCAAATATTATATTATTATTAAGTAACCATCATTTATATAATTGTTATTATCATTGAGAAGTTGTCACAACAATTCACTAGAAATCAGAAAATGTTTTAGTAATAAAATTAAATTAAAATTTTTAAAGTTTAATCAATCAATCTCTATTGTGATGTCAATCTTCTTTATTAAAAGTACACTATTCAGTATATTGTTTTTAAATAAACTTTAATAATCAAGTTCGCAGCATTAATGTCCCACAAACGATCTTTGCTTTGACAATTATGCCTAAAGAGTATTATATCCAAATATATTTATTCGAAATAATGAAATCTATTAATAAATGAAATAAAAACAATGAATAAAATAAATAATTCTTATATTGGTGTCTATATAGCCATTGACTCGAGTATTTAAACTGTTTTCCGACACACATTCTATTTCAGGGGAGTTTCCGTTATTAATGTTTGCATACGTTTAATTTATTTACTTTAATAGGGAATATTAAATCGAAAAGTTTAATATGCTTTTAGCTTTTAGTAAATACTGGACAACTATATTTGCACTCTACTGAATTCAATTTAACAAATTTTATTTTACGACGTTTAAACCGAAAGTAAATTTTCTGATTTTATTTAGCTCTTTATAAAATTAAAGCGAAAATTTGCGAGATCGAAATTTTCGATTAACATTTAGAAGTTCATCCTATTTACAGACATGTTATCTGGTAAAGTTTAAATACTAAGCTTTTTATTGCACTTATTTATATTACACAATTTGCCTTTTAAATCTTGAAATTTTAAAATTTGTCTAATATTACCCTCATTTCTATAATCAGAATCTGGCATTTGAATTGACCCCTAAGTATGCATTTGAAAGATTTCAGAATTCATAATCATAGAAACGGATAGACCATTCCATTAGTGGACATAAGCCTGAAGTACGCACACAAACATCTGAAGTTATAAAGTGACTAACATTTGCATGCATATTAAGAACCTAATGTGTATTGTTTCACCCATTACCTGCATCCTAACTTCAAATTCTACCGTATGTCAGAATAATCATAGCTGTAAAGCTTAGTCTTTTCATCATTTAAGTCGTCAAGATTTTTTTAAAAACCGATATAAATAATAAATGGTAAAATAAGTTTGATAAATCTGACCATTTGCTGAACGCCTCACTTTTTATGTGACCATAATTGTGATTAAATGATCATTGGATGACAAACATGGAAACTTGAATTAATGATTGTGTGCGATAACGATGTATTCGCATATTTGTGAATTTCATCATTATTCACTGTTTGGCAACATTTGTGACGCTCATTGATTTCAATTTTACCAAACAAAAAACTTACTCTCCTTAGCTTACGAGTTAGTATACTATACTGGGAATTAAATGCGATTTGACTCATACGATCTAACAAACAGATTAAATTTTGATAATATTAAAAACCATTTTAATAGAAAACACTCATTAATTTATATGAAATATAGTACAATTAATGGATCGATAATGTTGGTACTGTTTATTTACTTTATTTATCATTGACTAACAGAGATAAGCCTACTTTAACAGTGGATAACGGCTTTTGTATACGTTTAGAAAAAAAAAACATTTTAAAAAGAAAAACATTTTCAAATAACTTATATATTTAGAAATCAATGAATTCGTGCATTTTCCTCAAATAGACTATTTTTTGAAGTTTTTGTCAAAATGTTCAATTAAAGGTTTTTCTATAAAAAAACTTTTCAAAGATTTTTTAAAGAGCTTTTTAAGTAAAGTAAAAATCGAGACAACCTTGTTTTTTGTGAGCTTATAAAATAATGATGTTTTTTTTGCTCTTAATTTTAGGCATTTGGCCTTTCGGTACGACAATCTGTAATTTATGGGTTACTTGTGATGTGCTTTGTTGCTCTTCAAGTATTCTTCACATGTGCTTTATATCAGTTGGACGGTAAGTTATTAATGGATATTTTTTTAAAAGATTCAATGAAAGACCCAACAAAATTAAAAATTGTTTTCTAGTAGAATCCAATATAAAATAAATATTTCATAATTTAGTTGTTTAACGAGTAAACATATTCAACGTTATTCTTCTTAATCGATAAACCTTCGTATTAGATTTTGTAAGGATGCTAGATTTTTCGTAACTTGACATAACAGCCTTATCAGTCTGACTTTGTCGGGCTTCAATATGAATAATTTTTCGTGACAAACTTTTGACCCAAAAAAAACTATAAAGCCCAAAAATTTTTATTTCGAAGGAAATTATTAATCAAAAACCTAATATATAAAATTATAAATAATAATACTATGAAAAAAAACAAAATTACTTTTTCTGAAATTATAATGAAGTCAAATAAATAAAAATTTAATCATGATATAAGATTAATTTTGAAGGAAAATCAGAATTAATTTCATTTTGTCATGCTTTTGTCGAGATCAATTTTTAAATTTTTCCTTATTAAAAAGTCTATATCATATAAACCATGGATACTTTTTTATTGGCCACTAAATTTAATTTTAAGAATTAACGTTAATTATTTTAATTAAGAATTTAACGATTTCTTAATTACACTGATTCCACGGAAATATCTACTATATATCGATTTAAACAATATTACAATAAAACAAGAACGACTTTTTTTGTCCGGATCTATTTAATCATATAAATTTATTTAAAAGCCTCCAATCTGACAAAGAACCAAATCCCTTTATTATCACAGTATAAAACTTCTAACAGGCAGATGGATATGCAGAAATAGTTAAAAGAGTAAGTTCGACTTTTTTAGTGAAAAAGTGAGCTAAAAAATCTGACGCAAGGTTAATTTAATGTAAAGCGAACTGACACAATTTACACAATTTGAATCGACAAATTTTGATAAATTATCGAATTTGTGTAAATAGCAGTGTTTACAGCATTTTCTTTTTTTATCACATATAGTTATATTGGCATAAAAAATCCACTGCACGCACGACAAGCTCCACTGTTAGTATCGCGAAGAGCTGTTTTGCTTAAAATCGCATTTGCGTGGCTTTTGTCTGCTATTATCACATCACCCATTACCATATTAGGTAAGAATTTGGATCATTATACAATTTTTTATCGATAAAATTTGCTTTATACGCGCATATAATTGTAATATTATTTTAAAGTATAATAAGTTTTAGTCTAATTCGCGCTGCATAAGCATTTAGATTCGAAATATTGTAACTAAAATTAGATATTGTACACGTATATACTGATAAATTAGTGATAATAATTATCTATTATTTTTACAATTATATTATTTGCGGTCTATTAAAGCATCCAATGGTTTCATTTTTGCCAAACCACTAGATTGCTAAACTTTATATGTTTCGATACCGGTGTAAAACTGATTACGTAAACCATAAAAAACAAATGATTTTACTAATTGGGAACTCTTTTTTACTAATACGAAAAAGTATTTGACATTGAATCAAACAAAAAATTTTGGTTTGCTGTCAAAATTAACTCAAATTCTATTTCCAACCTAACTGTGATAATAGAAGCTTTTAAAAATACCAAATAGGCTCATAATTTTGCATACAGTATACAGTTATACACTCATTTTAATGTGCAAATAAATCATAAGCTATACAGGTATTTAGCAAGTATGTCATATTAGAGATTGAATATTCATGTAGAATATCGGAATTAATATAATATAATGCGTTTCACAAAAATGCTATGTGATGTGCACTAGATTTTTTAATCCACAAAATGTTATTTGCTTACAGTACAAATGTAATTATACCTCGTTATTGTTTAGAGAAACCAAACTAATATACTGTAGGATGTTTGACATTACTTACTAATGACTCTATTTATTTTAAAGCTTGCATTAATTAATAGAACACTTTTAAAAAAGAAATCCGGGCTTATTTTTACGCCTGTCTGTTCATAAATTGTCCAGATTTTCATGTGTTGCAGCTTTAACGTACCAATTTTCAATCACTAGCGGACATGCTTGAAATGCCCATGATTTGTGAGTTACTTACAATTTTAAGGCGAGCTAACTCGTAAGTTCTATTAGCCATTCTAATGTTTTCCTGTGGTACGTCATATGTAGTCTAGAGCTTCGAAAATCGTTGGAAAAATGAGTGGCAAATCATTTACTAATCTTTAGAAAAGAAAACCGTTAAGAAAAATTCGTTAGAAATTCTTTTATATAAACCCTAGTTAATAACAATCAGTTCATATACTTTTTGATAACCAGATTGTTAATAACTAATTTCCGACAGTTCGCTTGGAATTTTAGTTATACAAAACCTAAAATATTTTCTTTTAAAACCTTTCTATCAAAAATTTTTTATGTTGAAATGAACAGTTTCTTCCACAGAAACTAATGATTATGATTATTATTATTTAAAGATAGATTCATTTCATGTTAATAAATTAATACAAAATTATCACCGAAAGGATTTTTACTTATGAAAATTTTTGTATTCTTTTTGATTTTTAACATTATTAAAATCGTTAGTTACATTGTATAAATTCGTTAATTAAAGCTTAAGTTAATTTAATATCATCAATATATTCGAATACTTCACAAAATAATGAATTCAGAGGATATTTAGAATAATTCTTTTTATTAATTTTAACACACATTTAAAGTTACACACACAACACAATAGACTTGTAGCTACATTTCGACAAAAACTGAATTACATAGGCATAGCAACTCTTATATAACTCATATTATACGATATTAGTATTTAAAACAATTACTTATTTATAATTTTATTTCCTTTAAATATAAATTCCTTAAATACATGACTACAATATTCAAGATTGAATCCTTCAGATATAGTTCGAATCACGTTATTCATTTAAAGAAATTGAATCGTTAATTTACGATTTTAAAGCCATAATCAAAAGCTATTTTATAGCTATTGCTAATTTCATGGCTAAAATTGAGTCGTTTTATCGTATAAGATTTGTATGCGTTTATAAAAATGCTTCTTAACTATAACACAAGAGTTAGTGCTCCAATAATACCATTTTTTCTTTTTCTTTTTATATTTTCATTTTTTCACTTTTACTTTTTAATGTTTTAACATTCTAATTATATTCTTTTATGGCGAACAAGCCTAGCAACTATTCACTCTAAGTTTAATAAGCTTAAACTTAATTGGAATTTTTTTATAATGTGGTAAAAAGTGGTAAAAAAACTATTTTAGGTCATTGTGAGAAAAGTTGAACTAATGATTTTGATATGCTTATCATAGGTGCTTACAAACACTGATTAATTATTATGAAATGGACTTCTATCAGGTCACTGTATATATTTTATGAAATTATGAGTTAATGAAAGTCTTTAAAAGTTCGAATTAAGGGACACAACTGGAAGAGGCCGTACAGAAATGATTCTTGAAAGCGAAATCGTTTTAATGTTCGGTCTTGTTTTTAATTAAAATTGTTAATTCATTTCACTAAACCATTGTTAAAGGTTATGAATAAATCTAAATTATTTAAATAATGGGAATTAATATTCGGAAATATAAATTAAAGAATAATTGATATATCAACGAATTCATTCAACACGTATGTTGTTGTCATGCCATTAGTTTTAGAGTAAGTCTTTGTAAATATTTTACGCCGCGTTTCACTGAATACAAATTGAAAACCGTATGATTTAAATCGATAGCTTCGGGCATAGACGCGAAGAATGAGCGCAGAATAATAAAAATATGTGCAATTTAATAAGTATGTACTCCAACTCGTACGCATTACTCTATTTTTCTATTTTTTAGTTTTCAAATCAGTTCTTCAAAATAAAACGGCGATTTTCCACATTAATTTTTTATTCTAAATATGGAACAAAATATTTTTTATTGCAAACACTAGACGCAATTAAAGTGCTATATTTGCTTAGATTTTGGGTTATATTGTGTGCTTAAAATATTATTTCGTTTGTAACAAAAATACAATGGCTATAAGAAGTTACCTTACTATATAACAAAGTTACCTAAGTTTATCATTTAGCGCTCTATTTTATCAGATACTCTTAAAGCACGTCAACATTAATCATGTCACACAAAAAAAACTGAATCAGATTCTGATGACACAAATAAATAGCAGAAATGACGGTAAAATATTGTTTTCTGAAGTGTAGTTTTTTACTTAAACAAGCAGTGTGTGACAAAAAGAGAGATTTCGATCATTACTATTATTTATGGGACATTTTTTTTAATAACAGCGATTTTATATTGGATGTATAAAAGTGTGTGAAAATATATAAATTTTCCAATCCAACTACCATACCATTACCACAATCATGATTTGTACGGCCGTTTCATTACCGGCAAACACAATTTTTTCATTTCATTACCATTACCGTGTATTTTTAAATTTCACTACCGTTTCACTCATTACTAGAGTCGTTAAACTCAAGAAAATCCTTCTTTTTATATGACAGTTATAACTAATACTATAAAATGTGTGCACGAATCATACAAAAATAAGCACTTTGAGCCCCATTTGTTGTTCCTGAAATTCCTGAATTTTTGTTATGTTTCTCCTGAAAATGAAAGTTAATCATGAATTTTTGTTTTAATGCTATTTATGAATATAACTTTAAAACAACGTGTTCTTTATGTTTTCCAATATTACAGTATTATTTGGTTAAAATAAATTCTTTTGAAAAACTCATGTTAGAAAGAATTAGTTTCTTAAGAAAAATCATTAGTATTTTATTCAAATCAACATTTGCACCACAAGCCTCACTAATGTCATGTCTAAAGATCTTTCTCTCATCTTAAATGATATTCTCAATTATAAAAGATTTAACCAGTTAGAATCGAGTAATAAAAAAATATTTATTCATTGAAAGTAAATAATTTTATTTTAAATTTATAAAGAAAATATGCTTTTCCTGAATAATCCAGAATTTTGAAATATTTTCATATTCTTTCCTCATTTTACCCAGTTTTAAATCCAGAATTTGATCACTGTACTCAATACCATTTCACTATTGGAAAATTTTATTTATGCTCGCAATTCAGTTTGGATTATAAAAAAACATTTTACGTGATAAGTTGTAACTTGAAAGCGAGAAAATGCTGAAAATTTTATGTTTTTAAAATTTAGTATTAAGGAAACTGATATTAAAATATAGAAATGTTTATTCTTTGATAAATACATTTAAATTTTCAGACCAAAAAAATTAAACACAAATTTTTTTCATGCCATTACTGTACGGTTTCCTGAGCTATTCTTCGATTCCACTACCGTACCACATAATGGTAATGGCACTAAATTTCCAACCATTGCATTGCTTATACCGTTTTACTTTCATTTTAGTTTTACGCAGGGTGTCCCAGACTTTGAAGGTCTGGAGGGGGACTCTTTCGGATTTTTTTTCAGAATTCAAAGGGGGTCAAACTTAACGGATTTAAGCGACAATTTTTGGATTTTTCGGCAAAAAGGTGCCATTTTCATAGAAAATTGCTATTTTATGACTAGATTTCAATGGGGGTATACCAGGCCCTCCCTTTGGGACACTCTGGTTTTACATTCCTTTATATTAACGTTACGTTACTTGCATTATTCAAATGCAGATAAACAATAACAAAATTTTAATATTTTCCATTTTTAGTCAGTCTTTCGGGTATTATAAAAATATATAAAGTAAAGTTGCGGTTCGGTTTAACTATTGTTTGAAAAATGTTTAGTTTAATTTAAATTTTAGCTAAATTTTCGGTTTTAACTGTTGATCCACCATATGGATTATTGATTGAAAATTCTAAAATACCATCAATTGGTTTGCGGTTCGATTCAAAAATTTAGCTTCATTTATACTGTTCCTTTCGGATTTACAAATTATGATACGTAAACTTTAATATAAAGATAGTGGGAAGTAAAACCAAACATATTTGCCGGCAATTAACTCCTACTCAAAAGTCTTGCAAAGTTTTTGCGTCAGACTTATTGACAATATACTAGTACTTGCAAATAAATCAAGTATGAATCAAAATTTTTTATTATTTTTTGTGAACATAAGTGACAATAATTATAACAAAAGTTGTATTTATTTTTAGCATCAAATTTGGCAGTATTCTGCACGAAACTATTTTGTTTGAAAAATTCGGCATAATAGAGTAGAAATAGTTGTAAGGTTATATCAGCTTACAATCTTCTATAAATAATTTGATGAAAATAAATATAAATATTCATACTTATAAGAAAGTATTATTAGCAGTCACAATACTTTTTCTGGTGAAATACTAATGAAAAGTGGACAGATCTTTAGAGATAAATCGGAGCAAAAATTTTATAATAACTAGGGTTTCGAAAATCGTTAATTATCGATTTGCTTAAACCATTCTAAAACATATTGGTAACTATACTAAA
>JAQIXJ010001836.1:0-18397 GCA_034700185.1 Phthiracarus laevigatus | reverse complement strand
ATATTATTCGGTTGAACACGGATGCAGAACATTAAAACTGGGTGCTGGTGGACATTGTATTCTACATACGAAACAACAACCGGTTATATTTGTATTACTTCCACCTGAACCAGCATTTAAATTGCAGCAATTGTTTAACGATACAAACGTAACCGATATATTTGACAAACAAACTGATGAATCGCAACAAAAAGAGACAAATACACCACCAAATGATCAACAAGTTCAGCAACCGGTAGAACAAGAAGAGGCGAAACAACCAGAACCAGAACCACAACCAGATCCAGAACCAGAACCAGAACCAGAGCTCAAACAAGAGCCACAAATAGAACCAGAACCAGAGCCACAACAAGAGCCCAAAAAAGAGCCACAACAAGAACCAATACCAGAGCCACAACACGCTCACCAAAACAATAACAACGAAAGTATTCAGCGAAGAAGTGATGCGCTTTTGTTAATACTTGGCATTATATTTGCCATTTTAACAGCCATTGTTTTAATTCAAATGGTTTCCAAATAAATACAATTGATGCCAATTAATAAATAAAATGTTTAGAAATATAATAATCAAAATTAATATATAGATTTTAATAATTTATTACTTTATTTATTTGTAAAACATTTAATAAATTTATTTAAATGTATAACTTTATGAAACTTACAGAAAACTCTTTAATTCTTATTTTAAAAAATCTAAGAGAGAAAAATAAAGTATTGATGATAAATAAATGATAAATTTCCAAAACAAATAAATAATCAATTAAAAATTCAGAAATTACAATTGCAAATATTTTTTCCATAATTGATTTGTTGGTTGAGACGGACAAACAAATTCAATTGGAATGGTTTGTCCATCACTATCATCCAAATATTTGTCCCATAATTGTCGAATTGTAATCATATTATTAATACTTTGTTCACTTTGTTCGTAATATTTTGAATAACAATTACAATTTGATTGTTTGCTCAAATCATTACATCCAAACAAACAGTTGATTATCTCGTAATTTTTATCATTCAATTCATCGATTTTTTCGCTCGAAGATTGATATAAACAATTATTATCTTTAGTTTCTGTAATTGATTTCAATTCATTGTCTTCTTTTGCGTAAATTTCGAGTCGTTTTTGGATAACATTTCTGATAAAATGGCAATTTCTCTGAAATAGTTGATCGCATTCATTACTAGTGAATTGAGATTTTTGTTGCGAACAACTCTTTAATAGTTTTCTTGCATTTGAGAGTGAATTCAATCGATTTAGACATTCATTTGTTTCATTTATTTTGCAATCAATATTACTGTTTGATACAATATTTCTAGATTTATTCAAATTATCATTCATTTTAATCGTAGAAACAGATTTATTAGTTTGATTACGCCATTCATCAATAATCTTCTCATTTCTTTCACATATTTCTCGAAACAGTTTTTGTTTATGTTTTCGTGATTTTATTTTTGCAAATCTTTTTCTTTGAATCGCTTTTAATTTTGCCTTAATTTTTGGTAAATTATTCATAAATGAATCAATATTTTGTTGTAAAATTAACTTTTCATTCATTATTTGTTGTAATTTTGAATTAAATATAAAATCGTCATAATTGTCAATATTATCATTTAAATCACTAAAACTTTGCTTAAAATTAGACAATAATTTAATAATAATTTTCATATCATTTGAAACACAATTCATATCAATATTTATATTATTTTTTCGTTTATTTCTTACAGTTTTGTTATTAATTGAATCATTATTCGTATTAATATTAATATTATTTGATTGAAAATGATTTAATGAATGGATAAACGATTGTAAATCATTTGTTAAATCATTAAAATTGAATTCCATTTTAATAATTAAATTAAACAAAACAATTAAAAGTAATTATAAAACATAAACATTTCGTCACAATATTTTCACACAAATTCATTGAACGAATTTTACAGTTCACACACATTATACTGCCATCTAGTTATTGAATTTTATGTTGTGATTAGTTTTAAACCAACTCTAAACACAGGCAAATACAGAAGAATTATTCTATTATAGCTTCACTTTACGAAGTCTCATACATGTAGAAGAATATTTCTATACTCTCTTTGTCTTACATTTAAACTTGTCTTTTGGTTTGATTTAAAACTATAGTAGCATTTTCTTTTCATTCACTTTAGTGTGAGGCGATACTCACGTTTCATTCAAAATTTTATTTACTTAAGTTTAGTACTTTTACGGAATTACAAACAGGTGCGAAAATATTATCAAATCTATTTACTCCCTTTTACTGTGTTAAATTACTTTATTAATAGACCTTAAATAGCATAAAATTCATTAATTTATTAACTCGCTTCAAAAGTTCTATTCGTTCGATAATATCGAAAGAAGTCTATATTAACGTAAATCAAACTGCAATATTTTGAACAATCACTTACATATATAAGATTACATAAAATATAAGCTTATTAACTATTACGTTGTACTAATGCTGTAAGATGTCCTTTGAGAAACACCTAATACGTACACATGTACTTTCACTGCATTGTATTATACGTAAACCCTATATGTTATTGTTTATACAGTAAACGCATGTGGATGTAATTAGGGTGGATGTGGGATGGATTTGGGTGGAGTCGGGTGAATAATGTCCTAAAAATTAGCGCCAAATATTTGGCACAGGTCTCTAATATATTTAATTCTATTGTGAGTAATTTTTTTAAAAAAATAAATGTTACTTTTTTGTAAAATTATTAAACAAATCAATTATAGTTATGGTAGTTTCATATACAAATGGTTGGAACTTTTTTTTGTAAAACTCTAAATATTAAATTTTTATCTATTTGAGAGGAAAATCAATAACTGATCGATCCATTCAATAGGCAAATGTTGAACAAGTGTCACAAGTAACCGAGACCTCCACTCTCCTATCACTTTGTACATAATCTGTGGCTCTTCACTCCTAATGGCGTCAATTATTTTATCGACAACTAAATTAATATCATCGCCACCGGTTGTCGCGTATATTCTTAACAGATTTTGTTTCGTACTGTCCACATATTCCTGCCCGTACAGTTGTTTAACCGTTTCGGACGTGTTTTCCCAGTCATTATCTATGGTTTTGATCATATTTTGTTGACTGGTAAGATGAGTTTTGAAAGGACCAGGAACTATGACAGACACGCCAACACCCCATTTATACAGTTCTCGGCGCAACGCATCCGAAAAAGATATAACCGCGTGTTTTGACATGCAATAGTGAGCTCTTAATTGTGGACTAAACAGACCCATAATACTACCCATATTAACGATTCTACCTATGAATTAAGACTAGATTAGAGAGAGAGCTATTTATTACATTTAGTTAAATATGTTAAAAAACCTTTCGATTCTCTGAGTAATGGAAGGAATGTGCGCGTCACTCTAACCATTCCAAACACATTTATTTCGATAATTTTCTTATAAGACTCAATAGTTCCCCAATCGATTGGACTCCACATTGCAATGCCCGCGTTATTAACTAAACCCCAAAGTTGTAAACCCTTTTGACTGATATCATCGCGAATATATTCGTACGATTTGGTAACTTCCATATCGTTAGTGACATCCATTCGGATAACTTTTATACTATTAGGAAACACGCAATTATTAGTGAGATGGTTTGCGCCATCGCTTGTTTGATCCAAAACAGTTGCATAAACCATATATCCATAACTATTCAACTTTTCAGCCAAACAATTGCCAAAACCAGTGTCACAGCCTATATAAATGTCACCAAAATCTAAGTTTAAACAAATTTTAATATTGTTACTTACCTGTTACTAAAACCGCTTTTTTAAAAGAACTAATGACTTTGTTGCTTAACAATCGATTGCGAATACATTTTGTTATTCGCCACGAAAGTGATAACAAAACTATTGTTGATCCGATTAGTGATATGACACATCCAATACAAGAACATAGATAGTTAACAAGAAATAACACTCCAGTTATGATTAAAAACTGCTCATAAAGTTTTGAAAACATCATTCACTAATCAAAATATTGGGAAATAAATTATTTTAAATTGTGAAAATAAAAATGTAATGAGAGATTAGAAAACTCAACGAATATAAAGAACAATTTTTTTAGAAAAATTGAGAATAAAATGAATTGTTTTCTAATCGAATGGTACTTACAGTGAAAAATAACGATAATTATGCTTAAATGATAATTTATATGTTTTAGAAATATTATTAACAATTCGTAATAAATATTTAAAACCTTAACAATTGGAAGCAATATATTTTTCTTTAACCAATTATGTAATAAAAAATTTATATAGTGTTTGATAATCGCAACCCTAACTACTATTATTATCAAAACACTTGCCGTTTCTTAGTACAAAGCACTTTTATCAAAATAACATTTATTATTTTATCTCTCCATAGTTCAAACTTCTAAATAGATAATTGTAAATTTAATATATATTGAAAGTTTCACTGAATGCTAGCGAAGAAACATTAAAATATTTTATTCGAAAGTATTAGAAGATCAATCACTTCGGTTGGAAGATATTGAACGAGTATCAAAAGTAGCTTAACCCTCCACTCTCCTATTACTTTGTACATTATCTCTGGCTCTTCACTTCTAATAGAGTCTATTATTGTATCCACAACTAAATCGATATCATCACAACTTGTTTTTCCATAAACGGCTAACAATTCTTGTTTCGTGGTATCGAAATATTGTTGGCCGTAAGTTTGTTTAACGCTTTCGGGCGTGGTTTTCCAGTTATCATCGATCATTTTAACCATATTCTCTTGACTGGTTAGGTGTGTTTTGAAGGGACCGGGTATTATGACCGACACACGAATGTTCCACTTATGAAGTTCTCGTCGCAAAGCGTCCGAAAACGAGACCACAGCGTGTTTCGACATGCAATAGTGAGCGCGCAATGGTGTACTGAATATTCCCATTATGCTACCCATGTTAATAATTCGCCCTATTAAATGATTTGGTTTTAATAATATTTCAAACTTTTCGGGTCTTAAGGTACTTTGAACACTTTAAAAGATACCTTTTGATTCACGAAGTAAAGGAAGGAAAGTGCGAGTCACTCTAACCAATCCGAATACATTAATTTCCATTACTTTTTTATAAGACTCAATAGTTCCCCAGTCTATATGACTCCATAGTGCGATACCGGCGTTATTAACTAAACCCCAAAGTTGTAAACCCTTTTGGCTGATATCATCGCGAATATATTCGTACGCTTTGGTAACTTCCATATCGTTAGTGACATCCATTCGGATAACTTTTATACTATTAGGAAATACGCAATTATTGGTGAGATGGTTCGCGCCATCGCTTGTTTGATCCAAAACAGTTGCATAAACCATATATCCATAGCTGTTCAACTTTTCGGCCAAACGATTGCCAAAACCAGTGTCACAGCCTATATAAATGTTTATCTAATACTCGTTTTAATCAAATATTAAAATAGTTGCATACCAGTTACTAATACTGCTTTTTTAAAAGAATTGATAACTTTTTTGCTTAAGAGTCGACGACGAATACATTTTGTTATTCTCCAAGAAAGTGTTAACAATACTATTGTTGACCCGATTAGTGATATGACACATCCAATTGAAGAAAATAGATAGTTAACAAGAAATAGCACTCCGGTTATGATTAAAAACTGCTCATAAAGTGTGGAAAACATCATCACTAATGAAAACATTTAGAATAAAATTTTATTATTAAAATTTTTAAAAAGTATGGAAATTATGAAAAACTCGTCGAATTTAAATTTTCACATTTTTTTCAGTAATTATGTTTCAATATGCGAAATGTTTTAAAATTCTTTCAAATTTCATACTCCATTCAATTTGTGAATATATTTCTCTTATCCCTAAAAATTTTTTATTTCTGCTTGAATATCAAATTGAGTCTAATTTTAATTTTAATTATTTTCTATTAAATATTATAAGTCGGAAAATTATAGGTGCTATTAAAGTGTCGAAATTTTTTGTAATAACTTGCGTAAAGTCATTGTTAATTAATTCACAATTTAATAATCAACAATAACCTCACACAAATTCGTACACACAATCTTTAAATAATGTTAATAAATAATTTTTAACTTTATTAAATATTAAATACATTTTATATCAAATCTATAAACCTTAGGCGTGACTCAATTCCCGAAATCAATACATAAAATTCTATTCTTAAAATTACAAAAAAAATAAAAGCGAAGTGTATATAATAATATATTATTATAAATTCATAAATATGATAATAATTCCATAATTGTGGACAGAAATAATGGTGCGTTACTTACAAAATACAGTTCGCTTATCTTTGCACTTAAAATTAAATTTATGGACAAATTATTTTTTAAGTTTCGAAATCTAAAGTAAAATTTTTTTAATTATATAATGTTTATAAACGATATTAATACTAATATGCGTATTGATAACATTTTTGGTAAAAACAGACACACTTGTAGTTTCTTAGCTTTTATCTGATACATTATTTTATCGCTGTTACCATAGTTTATAACCTCTATTAGAAATTAGTTAGAAATGGGTGATTCTAAGCATTTGCACTTAAATTAATGTAAAAAGTTTTGAAATAACTAAATAATTTGACAAACAATACGTTTAAAAATCAATTAAATTTTTTTTATAAATTCTAATGTAAGTTTTATCTGAACAAAGAATGATTATGGCTATAATGGCCGTAAAATACGTTATAATTTAAATTTAATATTATTAGCACTAATCAATCATATCAGTTCCAAAATTAAATGGGAACCAATGAAATTTAAATGGAGACCAACCAACAACTAACTGATTTAACAATCAATGTCTTAATTTATAATCATTTCGAACTTGTTTTACTGTATAAACTTATGTGTTACAGTTAACCAAGTATGTTATTTTAGCTCACATTGAGAAGACAAAGTCGAACTTATAGATTTGACGTTTCTCGCCAGTCTGCCCGAAAGCAAAATGCCTTTATTAAGAAAAAAATTGCAAACACACGAACAGACACAATAGCTGCGTGTTTTATGCCAACGATGCACAGAATGAAAGTTTTTACGCGTCTGAATTGGCTAAGCCATGTCGATCCGTATTTTCGCAGTTTTATCATAATGAAAGGATTTTGCATGTTGGATATAAACGTTTAAATATTTATGACATACGCTTAGGTAT
Organism: Phthiracarus laevigatus; assembly: GCA_034700185.1. NCBI lineage: Eukaryota > Metazoa > Arthropoda > Arachnida > Sarcoptiformes > Phthiracaridae > Phthiracarus > Phthiracarus laevigatus. The sequence continues at coordinate 11,206 of JAQIXJ010001836.1, read as the reverse complement.
GCATTAACCTATACATGCACAGGTCCGTGTCCTTGAGGGTCCTAACGAATAATCGGACCTGAACCTGGGACTCACAAACCTTAGGACTTGAATCTTAAGTTTTTTAAGAACTCGGATCAAGTCCAGGTCTTTATGGCTTGGACTTGAACTCGTACTTGGGACACATTTACATTAATTTTAATTATACAACGAATAATGTTATTAGTAATTCATCTTTTTTATTCAATTATGAATTTCCTGTTTTACCTCTTAATAACAAACTAAAACATAATTCTGTTATTAGCTCACTTTTTTAGAAAAAGCAAGCTTATGCTTTTGACCATGTCCGTCTGTATATTCGCAGTCTTATATTAATAAAATGGATTCCCCGATTTCTTAATATTAATCAAGGGCATTGTACTTTATCCACTTGGCTTAACAACTATTAAGTTTTTACATAAGCCAGCATTGTAAAAAGTGAGCTCTCTATGAATGTCTCGTTCTTGTATTTTCATGTGTTTGAGCTCATGGAAAATTTTTTTGGATGTATTTAATATTAAAATTTATTTAAGAGCTTACATTTTATGCATATTATTTTTTCAAACAAGTACGAAGTTCCAACTCATAGGAACTCGAACCTGGACCCAAATTGAAAAAACCTGAACCTGGACCTTTTAGAATTTTAAGAACTTGGACTCGAACATGACCTTTAAAGGACCTAAATTCCTGCTCTCCCAAAAGTCCCAATGCGCGCTTTTGTGCATCTATACATTAACCTAAGAAAAACGAATGAATGTTTCTTCATTAAATTCAATTGATTGGAAAAGAATTATTTCAGAAAATTAATTAAGAAAATAAATTATTATGTAACTAGTTAGAAACCCAGAGAAATAACATTTTTATGAGCTCAAAAACGTTTTATATTGTTTATATTCTCGTTAAATAATGTTTTATTGTTGCTTTTCACATTTATAGCATTACACAACAATACTTATAATAACATTAATTTTTAGTTATTGTTAGAGAGAGAGAGAGAGAGAGAGAGAGAGAGAGAGAGATTATTCTTTTAGTAAATAAGGTTAAGGATATATTATTATTGCATTTAACTCAATGGTTTAGTTTAATGATTAGCTAAATCTTCTGTAGTTTTAGCGGTATAGTGATTTGCGCTTTCAATTAATCGAAAATATTTTCTATAATTATAACCATTAATTATAACGCGTGACAATTTGTTTCACTGAAAAGTTTTATAAAATTTTATTGTCATATAAATTATCCTCAAAATAGGAAATATCCTCACATCTTCACATGATTTATATCTAAATTGCTATTAACGCATGACTTTTTGCGAGATAATAAGTGCTTTTATACGAGTATATGAGTGTATTTCCAAATGCTTTCTAAATTAAATAAGAATATATGTTGTAACAGTAAAAAACTTTATTTGATTCAAAGTATACAATGTATAATCCAATTTTGAGAATCATATAATTTATATAATTGCTTTTAATAAACAAAATTGTGATCAAAAAAACAAAAATTTTTGAATAATACTGCATTACTTAGTACTAATCGATATGCAGAAACAGTTAACAATATTATTTACACCATTGTCAGCTATCGGTCACGTAAATCCATGCATAGGAGTGGCGGAGGTATTGCGAGATCGCGGCCATCGTATCGTTTTCGCCATTGAAAAAGTTCATGAGGGAAGACTATTGGCGTTAGGCTTCCATGAAGAAGTTTTAGGACCAGTGTTTGATGAGAAGGAGAAACAAAAATTGAATCAATTTATAAGTAATTTGGTTTCCTTCGATAAAATAACATTTTTTCAAAAATTATACGGAATGTGTTCGTCAAAGGCGATGAAAGAAGATAACATTTTGACCGAAGTGGTCAACAAATGGAAACCGGATATAATAGTTAGCACACAAATCACTTGTCAGCCTTATTTAATTAAATATGGTAAACCATGGGTCAGATTGTGCACACAAAACCCACTTTTTATGTTCGACGAGCATGCATTACCGCCAACTTTTTCCGGTATTTATCGAAATTAAAATTTTATAATTTGAACTCAATATATGAAAGCATTTTTTTCGTATACTAAGGATTGTCAGTCGATAGTAATAATAATGAATGGATTGATTTTCGCCAGCAATTAAATGACGCGACGATTGATGTTTGGCGTGAATTTAATCAATGGGTTATGACCAGAGGTATCGAATCATTACCCGAATGTAAATTTATCAGAGAATCGCCATATCTCAATATTTACTCATATCCCGAAGAAATCGATTATATCGAAACATTACCCAAAAACTATGCGCGATTCGATTATTTCAAGAGATCTGCGTCGAAAGGAAGTTTTGAAATCCCCGAAAAATTGCGGCAAAACTGCGGAAAATTAATATACGTATCAATGGGCACATTGGCGTCAAAAGATATAAGCTTAATGAAACGGTTAATATCGATATTATCGAATTCTAACCACAGGTTTATAATATCTAAAGGAGAATTTCACGACCAAATCGAATTGGCGGACAATATGTGGGGCGACAGGTATTTACCGCAAGTCGATATTTTAGCTGTGGTCGATTTGGCGATAATACACGGCGGAAACAACACTGTAACCGAAACATTTTATTTCGGTAAACCTATGATCGTAATGCCTGTATTTTTTGATCAGTTGGATAATGCGCAGCGAATCCATGAAACGGGTTATGGTATTCGTCTTGATATTCACTCGTATACGGAAACGCAATTATTGGATGCGATCGAGAGTTTGTTGAGTGACGAACAACTTAGAGATAAACTGAATAAAGTGTCACATAGAATACAATCAACTGATAGCCTTAAAAAAGTTGTCAAACTTTTTGAAACTCTCGTGTAACTAATTTAATGAAATTTCATTCAATGAATTTTTTGCTCATTTGCTTAGAACTCGAGAACTTCAATTAATGACCATATACGATACATCTGTCCGTCTGTTAGTGGCTGAGTTTAATTAAATTAAGATTTAACTTAGATTTGATAGACCAGAACTTTTTAACTTTAGTTATTAGTTAAAGATTTAATATCGATTAGAATTTGTCGCTTTTTAGCTCTCTATGAATAAGCTGTTCTTTGGTTAACATATAAGTTTGCAAGCAATTAATCGCGATTTATTTTTAAGGGTTTTATATTTTAGAAATTTGAAAAAATTAATTTAATTCTAGAATTAAGGAATTTAAATTTATTTAATTGTTTATAGGGATATTAAAAGGACCGTATCGAAAGACTATTGATTACATAAGAAAGTTTTAAATGATTTATTATATTAAAATTAAAAGTTTCGATACATGTTTAAAAGTGATTTTTTTAATTAATTTAAATATATCAATTTATTTATTAAAATTTTTTTGTCAAATAGTGATTTGGAAAATTTTGGAATAAAAATAAAATTTTTAAAATTTTAACAACTCTACAATGTTAAAAAAGTAAATATGAAGAAATTGTTTAATTTTACGCATAATTTTGCTTTAAATATAATAATATTGTTTATGATTTGATAATATAAATGTAATGACGGATTTAATTAGCAAAAATTTAAGATTTATAGTTAGGGTGCCCAAAAAAGTCCAGGTCTCCAGTATTTTCCCTGATTTTCACAATGAACATCCCAATTCTTATATAAAAATATTATGATTTTAACATTAAAATACCTTATCTTATCTTCCGAATACAAATCCAGGCGAAAATATTTTAATTGGAAAATTCTCCCGGTTAAGCATAAGAACATATGGTCATCCTATTTATACAATTATTTAATATCAGACGGAAATAAATTAAATATTATTATTGAAGTCTAAAAAAGTTCATTATTTTTTATTGTTGCACGAGATGTTCAAACTAAAGTATAAAGTTTAACAACGCTAAAACCGTTATTAACGATAGCGATCATTTAAAATATTAAGAAATACGCACGCACTTAACAATATAACAGCTTATATTCGAATTAAGCGAACTATTTGAGTACTTATATTTGAAAGAAATTTTCATAAAATCGATGTAAAAATGCCAGCTGATCCTAAAAAATCCACGAATCACAAGGAGAGTAAAGAGAGTGACGGACAAAAAAAGGTAAAAGACACCGATAATCAGAAAAAAGCAAAGGACACCGATGATCATAAAAAAGTAAAAGAATCAGAAGATAGCAAGAAGAGTAAAGAAACGAACGATGAAAATAAAAGCATTGGCGATGGAGAGAATGGCGGCAAAGGCCCTGAGGATCCGTTTGCGGAGGCTGTTAAGGACAATATGAAATTTCAAATACTTAAAAAGATGATCATTATTTTATGCATAGTTATTACAGTTTTCGGTATTCAAATTGATTAAACAAAATAGCTATGATTAAATTAAAAACCAGATAAAATTTTTCAATTCTCTAGCGTTACAGTACTTCATATTAGGAATATTCGCGATATGGCTCTATAAAGATAAAGTCCATTTATTAGTTTTCGGACTGATTTGTGTTCTGCACTTAATTGGCGCTCCATTGGGATTTTTAGCGATCAAGAAAGGCAACCGCTACTTCTTTTTAGCGTTAGCTATACTTAATCTGTTGTGGATTGTGTGCACAATTATTTTAATAGTACTCTACGTTGCCATAAGTATGATCGATAAAGTTTAACTAAGAGTTTGCGTTACAAAAAGATTTTAACTTTTAATTTAGTTAGTAGCGAACAATTCCCAAAAGAAGCTGCTTTACACGTTGGATGTTTCTTTTACTCATTATTGGCGCTAATATTGGCCATATGTTGCTTTCTGATGATGAAACAATTGGATATGATCAATGTTCAAATGGCTGCACCGAAAGTTAAAGCGTCAATGCAGGGAAAGGCCAGCAAAAAGTGATGATCGGCTAACTTTTTTATAGTATTTTATTATTATTCCAATTTTTTATTATTTTAAAATTTAATTATTTTCTAAATTAATGTTTTTATGTGTTAGTTTTATTACTTTTTTTATAACATTAATTAATGTATTACAAAATTAAAAATGTATTCTAAAACATTGTTTTTGATTATTGGTTATCTTTTATTTCTAAGATTTTGCTAATGATATTTATAAATGATATTAAAAGTTTAGTTTAATCTGAAAATAAATTTTATGATACTTAACTCGAACAAGTAGAGTAACACGAATCTTAATTAAAATTATTAATATTGTTATAAGCGTAATATAGGCTAATTATTGAAAAATATATATTATTTTTTAGTTAACTTTACTCTATGAACACATCCATCCGAAAATATTATTGTTTTAAAAAAATTATTATAAACGGTATTTAGTGAGTGTCGATTAGATTTATTCTGCTCTGGCTATCGAACAGTGAACAGCTAAATCCGAATCCGTTTCTGCTAAATTGCATAAAAAGAGAAATAAGTCGCTTGTCACCGATATGGTTAGGTAACCTATGTGTATATTCAGAGATTCCCACTAATTTTTACGTGAGACTTTGTGAAAATGTGTTCTATCGGGTTATCGTATAGTAAAACAGTGGTCGACATGATAAAATCAATGTGAGCTAAAATATTGTAAAACTGTAGAACAGTTTTCCGGCAATATTATAACCTATATTTTTTGACAAAATCGCAAAAATATAGCTTATATTCTATAAGTTTAATGGTAAAATTTAAAAAATACACCATTTAGTCTAAAGAACTTATTTTTTTGGATTGCTGTCTGACGCAAGTCTCAAATTGAAAAGTTGGGATTTACTGGACACGAATTTGTTAGAACTCTATGAAAACATAGCAAAATGAAATGTTTATTTATTTTGTGATTAGGTTTAGATGTTGTTCGCACTTAACTTATACAATGTTGTAAATATGTTTCATAAATATGTTGTAAACAGTTTACGTTTCGCTATATCACCCAAACATATATATGTTTAAACCATTTCGTAGACCAATATGTATTATCACCATATTATTGACTGAATAGACAAAGCTAACTATTCTAATGTAAATTAAATACGAAAATAGTGTGTATTCGTTAGAAAATGTAAATTAATTTGTTTGTTGATTAAATCATAGATCAAAATGACTGAAACTCATCAGATCATCGACGATTGGATCAAATCAGGTATTAGTGATGGTATGGTTAAAAACAATACTCTTATAGACACGATAATGTCAATACTGGACGACATTAAAACCGGCGAACAGGAGGTGTGTGTATACGCGTGTGTTTGCCCATCAAAAACAAATAAAACGTTTCAATGATTTGATTGTAATTACAAATCTAGTTATTGGAACCGATATGCGATAAACTGTTCGAATGGTATCGATCGCAGCACAAACAGTTGCGCACATTTTGCTTAATATTTATTCCATCGCTGATCGACATCCACTTAATCAATTGGCACGAAAAGCGCAAATACCAATGCATTGACATACTATTGGTTGGCATTTACAACCTATCGATTGTCGATAGTGATGGTCAACCCATAACCAGAACGATTCGCGTTCCCAATCTGTTGAAACCATCGCTATATCACGAGCCATCGCAGCATTCGTCTTCGCAACAGCCGTCGTCGCAGTTGACTGAACACGCTGTGTCCAAATTGGACAATATTGCCGGTGATGTAAGTTTCACTGTTTTCGGTCCGTATTCCGAAATCGAGCAAATTATTGCCAGCAATCGAATGGAAGTGCTTTCCGTTTTATTGCGCATTTATCACGAAAATATCGGTTCATTCCCAAAACAATCCTACGTTTCGCTCTGCAGAATGTGTTTGAGGTAAATCTTTTTTCCTGTTGTTCGCTATCGATTAAGAATTACCGGAAATAATGTAATGCCGAAACTGACGCAATAAATGAGATTTGACGTTACATACGGTAGTGTGTAGTAAATTGATTTTAAGCTGAGATATAACTTTTTTTCAGTTTTAATCATGTATTGTGTAATTTATAAAAATTTGATAATTTTAGGGTAACCGCCGAAACGCATGTAAATATTTCGGAGAAAATAAATCTCTCAAAAATAACTGATATTAATTATTTATTGGAAAACACGGAAATAATTAGCAAAACCCAGCTGAAAACATATCCACTGTCGTCTCAGTTTTTGGTTCAACTGACCAATTGTATCTATTTCACACTTTTTAACGGCGTATTTGATATCGCAAATCAAGCGCTCGACCAAATCCATCGGAAAGCTGTTGATCAGTTATACTGCGATGTTTTGCTGGTATTTTAAAGCTTTATTTACATTTCAAGTTTATTTAAATTTTAATCTATTGAACTTACAAAGCCTTATCTATTGCCTTAAGTCATAGCAATATTCTGTGGTAATGGAATCTCATAATTTTAAAACAACATTAAAGTTACCTTAAAATATTTTTTAAAATGTTCGCATAATGTGGAAATATTTGCGTGAATTAGCGTTGAATATTAAAACTATTTTCGTTTTTACTTTATTAGATGACAAATGCAATCAGAAGTTCGCTACTCATAGATCCAGTGATCGAACCAATAAATAGATGTTAAATTAAGAAACGCATTCCAATTATACATTTGTGGTAATAATGATTTAAATAAAACATGCCAACAATGAAATATTTACAGAAATCCTTAATAATAAAACTATAAGATGTAAATATAAAATTAATTTTTATTCATTGCATTCTAATAATTTATCACAACTCGTCTCTTAACAAAGTATATCGATTACGAGAAGGCGCTAACTTCCGAAATGTGGACTCTGGCGGATTGGTTTGGCCCTACAGTTGAATTTAAAAAATTCAAATTAATTCACTCATTGCGTTTATAATAATTGATAATAATTGTCATACCGGTACCATTTGATTTGCGTCCGCTATTTGATTAGTCGTCGGATCGGGACCAAAATGAAACTCTCGATGCAATTTTCCGGAATATAAGTCTTGAATGAAATTTTTTAACTTTCCTGGAATTCTGGGATCAAAATAAATTTTTAATTTTAAGCCTATAAATTTTCATTTCATTTAAAATTTATCAAACACAACATAAAACATACCTTATATCATTAAAATTTGGAAATAAATACATGTGCCTAAAACTATCGATAGCGATAAGCGGCAAATCTTTTTGCGTTTTGCCCAAATGATGCAACGGGTGAGCAAATCTAACGCCATCGGCAATAAGAAAGTTGACATTTCCGGTCTCGGTTTGGAGTTCGGTTTGCACCACTTTGTTATAGAGATCGATACTTGGCTTGTCGTCCGGATGATGAAACAGTATGACAAATGGCAGTCCCTCTTCGGTTAGCTCTTCCGCATTTTCGAACGTAATCTCGCGAACTAATGGTATACATTTGTCTGTCGCCCAACTGCTAAGTTCGTCGTAACTGTGAAGTATACCAGGAAATGGCAAATCTTTTTGATTTAAATTCAAGCGCGAAGGTTTAAAAAAAACAGCGTGCGTTTTGCCTTCCAATTGTTTAATCTTTTCGTCACCAAAAATCCAATAAAACTGGCAGTCGTCTCGCAAATCAATAGACACTCTTCGGAATAAATTATATTCGGGTGAAGTTAGAACGTTCGGCGCCACAGATGAGTAAACAATTAGCGCCGGTTTAGCCGCTTCCACTTTGTACTGATCGAAAATGCTTAATTGCTGAATAGGATCCTTAAGAAGATCTCTGGCGTGTTGAGTGATGGCGTCAACGCTTCGCTGTCCACGAAATTCCTTTTTCATCACTTTTCCGTTCATTATTAACTTAAGCGTCGGGTACTTAGAGATGTGAAACCGCGTGCCAAGTGTTGCTGCCATTTAGTAATAAACCGTTAGTTATCGCGATTTATGTGGATATTGGGTACTAATACTCACTTTCACGTTCGCAATCAACTTTTCCGAATAAAACTTTTCCAGGTTGCTATGAGGACAAACACACAAATTTTTATGTCTTCTGAATGAAGTAAATGTGGTCGAAATAAACTCACCGGAAATTCTTTTAAAACATTTGAATACGCCTCTTCGAAAATTGGAGCTAAAATCTGACTGAATCGACACCAATCGGCGTAAAAGTTAAGAAATACGAGCTCGTATTTAGCTATTATATCACAACCAATAAAAAAGGTAAATTCAATTAAAAACACCCGACAAAAGCAAAAAAATTTCGGTCAAAATACTCACACGTGTATTCCTCGAAATTAGTCGCCGATAATTGAACTACATTTGCGTTACATATACTGGCAGTAAGGCACTGCTTAGAATGGAGAAAAGTTTATGTTAAAGTCAATGTCAATTATTTGATTAGGCATTCAATATGGGTTTGGGTTTTTTGATTTTCTTACCAAAAACAGAATTGACTTAATAATAATGTTGATATACGATAAATGCGAATCATTGGTCATACGAAACGTTGCCATTGCTTTAATAATATAATTAATTGAGTGAATGTTGTAGTTGTTGCGCTAATTATCGGTATTTTCATCAATACTTTAGTATTCGCATGCGATTTCTTTCATTTAAACACCAAAAATATTTAATGTTAAGCGATGAGGATTTTTGGAAACTTTTTCGTAATTATGCCTACTTTTATTTTCGTTTAAAAAATTTGAATAACCAGTTAAATCTAAAAAAACGAAATCAATAAAACACGGAATTAAAAAAACAATTGCGGCGTGAAGTGAAGTGTGCGCTAAAAGCGCTGCAAATACTTTAATGATACGTGTTATAAGTTAACACAATAATTTGCAAAAATAAAAAAGTATATAAACACTGAAACATAACAATAATTTATAATAAAATTGCATTCAACGCATACATTATATACTATCTCAATGGAAAACTAATAGTATTTCTTTGATTTCCGACAAATGGTTACCGTTTTCGGGTACAATAATTTTAAATTGTATTCTTATCCAAAAATATTATTTAAAAAAACAGTTCAGTTTTGTTACTTTTAAAAAACACACACTTCAGCGGTAATAATGTACTGTAATATCGCGTGACAACTGTCTCATCAAATTTATTCCCGTATAACCTCTCGGCTAATAAATGCACATTTCTCTCATTAATCGGTATTATAATCTCATTAGAAAAACGCGATTCCGGATAACACAATGCCTTTAATCGTATAGCAAGTGATTGATATCGCGTTTAATACTGAATGCCACTCAATTAAAACAACTTTAAAGCGCACATCATAGACATAAGTATACACAGTACAGTATTATATAGTGAGTATTTCCAGTGAAAAAATACGGCACACACACATATGATAAATATCGGCTTTAAGTATTACAATGTGTGCAAATATTTTAACACAATAGTATAGGACGTCGCCTATTATTATTATAATATATTAAAAATGCTGCATTTTTTTAACGTAATGTTTATTTTTTGGTGACGTAATATTTGTATGCGTTTGATTACGTAACGAAAATTGTTAGCTCGTTATAAACGATTGCGTATTATTGCTTAACCTATAGGTGCGCTTTGCGCGTACGGATTAATTTAATTTTGTTTAAAATTATTGACAAAATGTGCTTTATTAACGTAGCTATTAAATATACAAAAATCAAAAGAATTGCAGCAACAGTTTGGTACCGAAATTTTTAAAATAGCTACTTATACGATGTTTGTTTGAAACACATGTTAATTATGCACATAACTAATGATGGCAGAAAGCTCATTTTTTCTGAGCTTGGCTTGAGCTTGAACATACAGGATTTAAGCTCATAACTGGAAAAAATTAGCTGACGAATGAGCTTCAAAAATAAAAAGTTCTCATGAGCTTGAGCTTACAAATTTATGAACGGGCTTAAGCTTAGCTGTCAGCTTATATCTTACAAAAAATTAATATGAGTTATATAATTGTTTATACATATTCCAATTTTTAATTCATAGCTACTAGTAAAATATCGCTTACTTTAACTCAAAAGCCTGCAATTAAGATTAAGTTTTATCTTGAATTTTTGATAAATTTATTTTGATAAATTTATATTTTAATACACGACAGTCTAACGTATAAGTTACGCAACGTTTCGACTAGACACTTCTAGTCATCATCAAGTGATATGTGAAGATATAAATTTTTTAATAATTAAAAATAATGTAAAACAAGAACGACACATTCATATAGAGCTCACTTTTAATAGGTATATCACATAATGCATTCGTATTAGACTATGAAATTGTGAAAATTTTAAGGCCCGAGCCCGATGCAAGCCCGACAGACTTGAGCCCGAGCCCGA
>JAQIXJ010001835.1:0-18398 GCA_034700185.1 Phthiracarus laevigatus | reverse complement strand
ATAAAGGCATTTCACAAATTTTTATGTTAATAAATGGATTTTACCTGAATTCTTAAGCTAAATGAGGATTTTTTCGATTTTTTATTTAATAAAGGGATTTTGACCTATTTCTTATGTTAATTAAAAGATTTTGATCTTTAATCTAATTAAAAGATTAAAATCAATAACAGTTTCGGGTAAACCAGAAAATTCTTTAACTTTAATCATAATATATTCCATTTCATTTAATGCACTCTTTAGATTAGTGCTTTCGATTGCATTGCGTTTCGAAACAGTTCAATGAATTGATATTTAATTTGCAAACAAAACTATTGATTAACCAAAACCATATTAAATATTAACATTCTTTTCGAGGCAATACGATTGTACGGAAAACATATATCATTAGAATCGATGTTACAATTACGCAATAAACAAATCATTACTGGAAATAATACTCAAATACTGCATTAATTTAAACAATTTAGCGATCTATGGATTAGATATTTATTTGAAGAATGATATTCTATTAACAATCAATAAATTATGTAAATATTTGAAAAGATTATCGATTCATATGGATTTATATGACATATCAACTGATTATTGTCACGAATTGGAACGAAATAGTTTAAGTTTTTACCGAATCAATTAAACTGTGTGTGACTATGATTGACGTTTAATCGATACATAAATGCCATATATCAACAATAATCTTAAGTCTATAGATTTAGTTTATGATATTCACATTATATTTGAAATTGTTTATTCTAAACAATAACAAACTAAATTGTTTGAGTGGATTGCTAACAGATAATCGATATTTGATTGAAGAAATAAAGTTTACATCAATTACTGATAGGTTTTGTCATAAACTCACATATTTTGAGGTAAATTTTTGTTGTGGTTTTAACAATATTGATATTTCTGTCGAAAACCGATTGATCACATCATTGGCGATGTTTATTATACTGGAATATCTTTCGGTAAACTTTGGTTGCGTACTGAATCCATTCTTTGTATATATGCTTAAAATTATTGGTAAGAATTTCAGGCAAATAAAAGCATTGAAATTCCATAAATTGGATGTACAATTTGGTCACCTATTCGCTGAAGGATTTCATTTTTTATGAATGTTTAATCATAAACAATATTTACAAATTTAAAGATTAAATCGGACAGTAATCGACTTTTTATTGTAAGCGAAGATATTTTATTTTTTGTGACGAAATGTGGTTCAATTCGACGAATCACCACAAAGAACAAGATCGTTACAACAGAATTAGACCATATTATAGCCATTTATAATCAAAATATAATGATCACTATTACTTCAAATAATGATTTTTGGTAAACAATTAGTGGTTTGTATTTAAATATTGGAATTATTGTGTAGATTTGGTGCTGTCTTGTGATTTTTTAGTATTCATTTCATTGATGGATAAATTAATATTTTAATACGCTATTTCTAATAATAGCTCGTAAACTGTAGCCACAAACATAAATATTTCAATTTTTAAGTAATCATTATTAACGAAAATTTTATTCAATCGAAATGATGTTAAATGACACGCAAAAAAAACATTTATTATTGTATTCCATTAATTCGATTGTTTTGATTCAAATTTTGATTAAATAACTGTTTATTGAAAACGTATGATTAGAGAATGGTTTTTAAACAAATAAATAGATAAACACTTGAACTATTAAAGTTATATGATATTTTGCAAACAATTTCAAGAATATCATCTGTTCATTTGTGATCTCTGAACAACTATTGAATCAGTAGACAATTTTTGGGGTGATATATGGTTTAATTAATTCCGCAAATATTTCGAAAAAAGTTATCACTTATAGCGTTGAAGAGAATACGTTAGAAAAAGTTGAAGACGATGTCGAGTTGATTGGAGCCTGAAATCAGAGGAAACGTTTTCAACCAATTTCAACGTTTCAGCTGTTTGGCCAAACTATACTGTTTTGTTGAAGATATCGGCGATGGCTTATATAGCATCCGATTTGTACAAAATGAATCCTTTAGAGAATACGTGACCAAATAGTACAATCAAATTATGGATTTTCAATGCTTTTAATTGCATGAAATCCTTACCAATAACTTTAAGCATATGTAAGACCAATGGATTCAATACGCAACCAAAGTTTACCGAAAGATATTCCAGTATAATAAACATCGCCAATGATGTGATCAATCGGTTTTCAGCAGAAATATCAATATTGTTAAAACCATTAACTTAATTTTAAAGTATAACCAGGTAATTCATGAAAAGAGTCTAGTATAGTCCCCAAAAAATTTTATAAAATTGATTTCTTCCTAAAAGTTTAAGGACAAAAAAAATCGAAATTTTCATTTTGTATAATAATTAAAAATAAAAAATTGCCCATTAAAAATATAAAAATCCATAGTAAATCCCGGTTTTTTCCTATGAACACATAACCATGAGATTAACATATTAACTTCTATTAAACATAATCATTTAATAAAAAGTGGTTTTATTTCCCCGGTTTTTTTCCGGTTTTGCTGGTTTTGGAAAATATCCCGGATTTGTAAATTATTTCATTTTTGCTATATTTAACAAGAAGTTTCTAAATATAAACGAAAAACATTCTCTAAGTATACCTTTAATGATCTAAAATAGAAAGAATTAGAGCGTTTTTGTGAAACTTTTGGAAAATTAGTTTCAATAGTTTCATATTTTTAATATTAAACGCTTACTATAAAACCTATTGAAGAAAAATAGACAGCGTTTTTTAGAAAAAGAATTTAAAAATGTTTCATAAAATTCAGTTTAACTCTTATTTTTGTAAATTATTGTTTTTAATCGCAAAAAATAGGTTTAGTTACCGGATCATATTCCCGTTTTTGGTACATTTTTGTTCCCGGTTCCTGATTTTTTTTGAGCAGTTTTTAGTACCGAAAATCCCTATACCTACTCATTAAAATCGATGACCTCTGATTCGCCTTTAATAAATGACGTTTCGAAAATTAAAGTCATAGTATTTTTATTAGATATACAGTATTTTTAAAGCAAAGTGCAAACTCATTGATATTGTAGTTTGGATGAAAACAAAATTCGTGAACCTGCAAAATATATATACCTTAAATAGACATCATTGAAAAACAAGTCAATTAAATTTAATATTTTGCTTTTTTACCAGTAATTGTTATCAACAAAGTGTCAAATTTCTGGAATTATTTTTAGATTTACAAACTTTCATTGTTGGCTTAAATCACTTAAATTTACAGCATTTACTTGGAAAAAATTCAAAAGAACTATGCCACTCAAAACAAGAATATTCTTTTTTAATATATATCGATTTATCTCCAAATTTTTATAACTTATTGTAAGTTGCTTTATTATGGTAAAGTGTGTACATATGCACAATCTCAAATCGATATGTGTGTCTTCTTTTGAAAATCACATAAAAAAGTAGTTAAATATGTGCTAATAATATAAATGGTTTATTATTATATTAATTAGTAGTTTTAGAATGAATGATGGCTTAATCTTACTAATGCGATACTCTTTAAGCAAAAAAATCGACACATAGATAAACGAACTGAACTTATCTTAAAAATTGCTTACTGAGAGTTTTAAAAATTATTAACTGCCAGTATACAGATTTGATTATATACGGATAAATGCAATTGAAATAAATAATTAAATTTGATAGTAAATTACTTTGATAAAAATCGCGATTTACATTTCTATTTTAAAATTATAACCAATAAAATTATAATACTTAATGCGTAACATTTGAAAAGTTTCTTCTTTTTTAAGGTTGCAGCAGTTTAGAGCCATCCAGATTGTCACACGTTTAAAATTTAAGTGAATTTTATGTTTTATTTGTATGTATGACATTCTATAAAATGTAAGTACTGTTGAATTAAGTTCCAATTGGTAATTTAAAATTTTTGTTGACCTCCGATCAATGTTTACTGGCAAATAGTATAAACTAGATAATAAATTTTCGTTTATGTGAAAAGAAATTGTTTTCAATTTTAATCTGTAGTGAAAAAATAGAAATTTTGCTGATGGAAACAAATACAGATTATTTAATTAAAAATGATTTTGCTAAAAATAACCAAAACAACACAGGAAATCAGCTAATAATCGACAAAAATATAAATATATGTGTATAATTAATTTTTAAATATTTAATTGAACTAAAATTGTTTCCAAAAATCACTTCCAGATTGTATTATTTGACTAAATATATGGCAAAATTTAAGTTTTAGTATAATAATAGTCTGATTATGAAAAATGATATTTTCCAAACAATATTTAACCTCTATTATGAGACGTTCGTGAGATGAAAAACATAATAAAGAAAAATTCAAAAGATCGAGAACCGAGTTAGACAGACAAAAGTTGGGCCATTTCCTCAATAAAACAATGGCATAAATACTATTAAGTTTACGAAAAACATACGACTTTATCAAAGGAAAACTTTTCTCTATATAAAACCCAATAAATTTCAAACATTATGCAGTAAGAAAGATGAGCTAATCTGGTATTAAAATAGAAACAAATAAATTTTTAATTTATTGATCCAGATTTAGTTTAGGAAGTCGATCGCACACATAGACATCAAAAAAAACTCGCGGCGTCCCTCGTGTGAAGGCACACATACATGGATTGGGGTATATCTAGTGTACTAAGTTAGTTATCTTCTTCCGGCTAAAAAAGTTTTATGGTATCGCAACTAATCAAAAATAATAATAAAACACCACTGGATAGTTATGGCTTAGTTAATAAAAATTAAAATATAATAATGAAGTTAGTGTGTGGATGCGCGTAAGATTATTAAAGCTAGAAATAAAAACAATACATATTTATTTCGTACCAATTGGTACTCGAAAACAAGTAATGTTTTCTTATCTTTTGCATTGCGGAGAATACGAATTATTTAGCAGCAGCACAGCAGAGCCACAGCCAACTCTCTTATATGGTGGTAATACTGTATTAGTCGCTACACTACTTGTTTTGAAGGTCGGGTCGATTGCTTTCATATCAAGTTTTTGAGTTTTAAAAAGTTTTGCTCACTTTGATTCGAGTCTCATAAAAGTGTATCCATTCAACGCTCAAGTTCTACGATAGTCGAGAGAGCGAAGAAGCTTTATGTTTATCAACTTTCTTGTTATTTAGTTATTCATCTCATGAATACATTTTCTGCTGCATCAACAGCGCATTTTTGTCGGAACTATCCTTTTGAATGTTCAACTATTTAATCGATTTATTTAATACTAAATAAATAGGAAACGAAACGTAAAAAAATGAAGTTTAGCCACGATTTTACATTTTTAATAAGTTTGAAACTTTTATTCGTATTATCCGTAATCAAATGTGATTCTGTTAAAGCCAATAATGGTAAGCAAAATGTGTTTTATTTTATTGAAATAATTATTTAGTGTTAAATGCTCTTAAAATGCTAAAAATGTTATGATATTGCCTGCGCCTTTCGGTCAATTTTTCCATTAATAAAAAGGTCAGATGCTTCCAGAATATTTGATTTTGCTTTTAGACTTTTGACTTCAGAAATTTAATAAATTAGTTCGTTCTAACCAATAATAATTATTGTTTTATTCTTTTAAATGTTTATAATTTTAAATGTAGTGCTTTTATTTTAAGTACGTTCTTGTTTTTACTAATAAAATAACTTTTGCAATATATTTTGTTTAAAAAATTGTTTCCTACTCTCAAATAAAATAATCCCAAAAAATCACGCTGAGTATCAAAAATCAAAAATATGCCGAAAACGTTAGTCAGGAAGATATAAAAGAATACATTTTATAAAAATTATTTTCGTTTTTCAGCGCAAATTTTTTATGGAGAAAAAAAATTAAAAATCAGTGGAGTAATTCCTTAATAAATACACTAAAAGTTAATACAAATAATTTCATTTTTGCTAATAAAAGTATTTCCTAATAAAATAAATGAATTTTTTTCATTATAATTTGAGGAATTTTTAATTTCATCTTTTGCTCATTATAATCGCGACAGAACACGCATAAATGAGTATATCACTGAATAATCATTGGGCAAAAGAGCAAAGCAGCAAAAAAAAAATCCATTGAAGATAAAAATTTCAAAACGCGAAAAATTTTCCCCGTTTTTTACATGTATTTTTTTAGACAAAAACAAGTGAAACTAGTGAACCTCAAATTTTCGTTTCCACTTAATACTTTTGCGCTGCTTTTTTACTCTTTTTTTCAATCTCTCGGTGTGTATCTTTTTGCATCAATAAAGGTCGCTGAGCTTTGATGTCAAGTTTTGACATTTACTATAATAAAAAATTCAAAAGTGTCGTCATCGTAGCTAATTGTATGCAATTATTATTTTTCTTGAACAATAATAGCAGTATTGTATCGGATGTGAAAAATTTTTCTATATATATATATTCTTTTTATTAGATATTTATTATAGAAAAGAGAAATAAAAAAGACAAGAATTTATATAATGCCCAAACACAACAATATTCGATGCGCAACTAAAAAGTTTTATAGACTCTTACCGTAAAACTCTTATACAGTATTTCGCTTTTTCAATACGAAAACATAATTTATTCCAAAAAAATTTATTGTTATCATCCGATACCCATTTAGTAGCTTTAATTAGTTTTGATAGCATTTATCCACCGAACGGAGTCACTCACCTTTAATTAGGAGGTAAACAATGCTGTCCATCTGCTGCATTATTTCCCCCAATGTCACCCTAAGTTCATTGTAATGCTGGGTTATTTTGATATTGGGATACAAACTTACGAAAAATTTATCGTGTAATTTTTTCCGAAAAATTTTTACTTTTTTTTTAGTATCTTATCGTACAATTTAATAGCTGATTTTTTTGCATAATATGCAATTTTTTTGTTTATTTTTATTGCTCGCGAGTTCGTGTAAAAGTGAATAAATATTCCATTAATAATTTCTTCGGGTACTGTGTTATTTAGCGCTAAATAAACTCGAGTTAACTTGACATTTAATAAGTTTTAATATAATATCCAAAAAAAAGTAAAAAAGTATATTTGAAATTATTGCTGTTATAGCTGTTAACAAAATATAGAAAAAACTTGATAATATGCCTTGAAGTCCATTAATTTTGGCATGAAATAAAAGACCTGTTTTGCTGACAAATTCTTATTATTCCCGTAAATGTAATAACTTTTATGTTTTATTTTCTGTTGAAATCCTCTCCCAACTCGACTTTTATTTCAGATATTTCATAAAAGACTAGACGCGTTCCCATTTAATTAACTATAAATTGCTGGTCGCAAAAAATTTAATAGAATTATATTTATAAAAGCACCGGAAAATATCTAAGTCATTTAAAAAGCCCTAAAAAATCTTAGCCAACAAATTTTTACGTCCCATTCAATGCAAGAAGTTTTTCACTCTCACTCCGAAAGCAACAAAACCTTTATTTAGTGCTTTCCTTTTTAATTTCTTTTGTGCCGTTTCTCAAAGCTAATCGTATTTTTGTAACAATCGCGCAAAAGAAAGAGTTTCTGGACAATTGTATTGTGCGCTGCAAATGATTGCTTCATTCAATTTTAAAAAATGAGGCTCTATATATTTTAGACATATATACTATATATATGTGCCTTTAGTAGGAAAAAACGAGAGTCTATCTTGTAAAAAACAATTGCACAAAAGAATGACTTAACGTTTTTTTGTTCACTTCGATAAATGCGGACAATTGTTGCCGATTCTAAAATTGCCTACAAATTGTTATTTTCAATTTCGGTTGTCGATTACGTTTCACTTTTATTATGTGTATTTGGACTTTTAAATTTAGACCTTACAGCGCAAATCAATTTCGCAAAAATTGCTTTTAATGTTTTCGCCGAGCGAAAAAAAATCACTGAAGGCAGCCTACAATTTAGAAAAAAGGGGAGAGAATCAATCGATTTAAATCAGTTCAGAAAAAATCTGCTGAATGTTTATTTTAAGCCACATAGATTTGAGGCGCACAAAAAAATCTTGTTGCCTCTCGTTTTTGGTTTCATACCTCATTCCTGAATGCTATTGTACCCTAACCTTACTCAACATCGCCAGCGATCTTATCGCAGGTTCGCCAGAATCTATCAATCGTAACAGATATATAAAATATATGTATGAAGGTTGTATCAAAAAATATTTTCGCTATGCTTTTGATTTAACAACTGATAGTTTCTGTGGCAATAATAGACGCTCAATATTATATTTTAATGCAAAAGTATGTAAGAATTTTTCTTTTGTTTTCGTTCAATCCATGCTCCATTTGCACAATTTATCCGTTTTTTTATTTATTATTAACATTCTGTCTGTTTGTCTAAACTTTTTTCTATTATATAAATTGTTTTCGATAGAAAAATACCTTTTGCTTTTTTTACATCATTTGCTTTTTATTTTATTTTTCGCTTTATTTACTAACAAAATAATTAAAATATTTTCTTTTATCTAAGTTATATTCAATGCAAATGTCGAATAAAAACATTTATAACGCAGAACGCCTACGCCCTCATGTGCTTTATGACTATTTTCGTCTGTAATTGTCGACTAATTAGAGCTAAACCCTGAACCCTGAAAACAAGTTCAAGATTATTTAAAAATCACCTGAACTAAAAAATGTTAAAGGAAAAAAATTTAGTTTCATGCTAATTAACCATTGCTGATCAAATCTACAGTTGATTTATTCGCTCTTTATGGCTGTAAGGAAGTGTGATCGAAATCAGGTTTCGGTTATGTTTGTAACCCATAAATTTTTAAAATGTTTTCAGTATGAACTTTGATTTTTATAGTTTTTAATATTTTTATATTAAAATTTTTTATTTATACTTTTATTGTTTGCGCTTTACAATAATGGACGGAAAGTATTTTAGTATTGTTTCTGAAAATTCTTAGTTCAGCGATCATAAATCTCTTTAACAAATATTTTTTTCCTAATAAGTTAATAAATGGTAATTCCGAAGCGAATTTCTGAACGAATGGTTTATAAACCATTGCCAATAATATATTAGTAACGCTAAAAGGTAATCACTTTTTTTTGCTGACATCAAATTTTTCTAATATATCAACTTTTCTGCGCTAAAATATGAATAAGGAATTCATATACGATATATACAGTATATAAGTTATATTCGTTA
Organism: Phthiracarus laevigatus; assembly: GCA_034700185.1. Taxonomy (NCBI): domain Eukaryota; kingdom Metazoa; phylum Arthropoda; class Arachnida; order Sarcoptiformes; family Phthiracaridae; genus Phthiracarus; species Phthiracarus laevigatus. Next base: position 9,278 of record JAQIXJ010001835.1, on the reverse strand, counting down.
ATTCAGTGGCGCGTATGTGCGCATTATATTCGTTAAACTTCACTTTTGCCAAATGACCGTAAAAAATGTGCAGTATTCGCATCGCGAATACATTTATATATTTTCCATTTCGTTTAAGAAATCAGCGATGCCTACCGCAGCTCCATTTTTCCGTGTTCCGCTTTTGCCCGAAAGCTAAAAAACATTTTTTTTGCTTTGCCTGGTATTGAAACAGCCACACAGACTTGGCTCAACAAATACCCATAGTTTTCTTAGTCTTTTTTCTGCGTGGAATTGTTTTCGTACTAATACTGCCTACGAAAATGCTTACATAAACAACACATCGCTTTACTTTTTGATAATAACATGCATAACTTATTGCATTATAACTTTGGCTTACGTTACGAGCGTACAATAAAAATACAATAAAAAAATAAAATTTAATGCCACTTCTTTTCTAATGCCAGAACGCGTCTATGTATGTATAAACGAAAACCTTTTTTTTCTTTTACGTTGCGCAAGCCTTCATGAGAAAATATTTCACTAGCAAAAAAAAATCGTATTTGAGCGTATAATAAGAAAGGTGTACAAATGAGTGCGTATGTGTGCGGCGGTGTATGTGTACGCTAGTTTGACATTACAGCGGGAAGTTTGGCCACCAAATTCCCATAACATGCGATTCTCTTAATAATACAGAAAGAGGAATGCGTTGATGGAATTACGGTATAGTTGATCTGATACACTATTTTCATGGGAATTATTAAGGGGCGAACAACCTTAATATTGAATTAAACTTAACAGTTCTGAAATACTTAACGGTACTTTTGCCGAGCGGTAGTCCACTAAAGGCCAACTTTTTTTCCCTACATTTTTGCGAGTATGCACACAGTACTGCATGCCTGTAAGCGGCAGAAAAAAATAATGAGAATTTATAGTTTATTTACTGAGAAAATTTGTTTACTTTCGCATAAAATCAAAATCACTTCTTGGATGAATCGAGAATTAGCGAAAGAGAGATAATGTCAATAAAGTTAGCATTTTTTATATATTGGTCTGCACGGTGTTTGGGTTTTTACCGTTTGTATATAATACGAAATTTTTTGAATAGATTCCCAATTAATGTTTTCTACTCATTATTTCACTTAGAAAAGCAAATATTACAAAAATAAATTATTGAAGTGAATCTTAGTTTAAGCCTTTCGGTTATTTGTGATTAGAAAAGTTAAAAGCTTTTTCTCCTCATAAAAAAAATCTTTGTGTCTCCATTTAATTGAGTGAAGTTATCTTAATTATATGATAGGAACTAATTTTTTAAAAATTATTTATATTATTATTTAATGTCAATATCAAAAACACGAACCACCGGCTATTATAAAGCTTACATTAAATTAAAAGTTTCCTGAGATCTTATCTTCGTAATGATTCGTTTCTGTTCTACCCTTTCTTTCGCATCTTTTGACGTAACAAAGAGTTAAGAAACTTGAGTGGAAGAGAGAGAGAGAGAGAGAGAGAGAACGGAGAATGTCAAGTCAATGATAAAAATAAATATTATTATACTAATGAATACAATTAATACCTGTTTAGATGAAATAAAGTATATTTAGAAAAATAATTTTATCATCTGATCGGTATATCAAAAAAAACCGTAAAAGAAGTAACGTAAGAACAACAAGAAAAAGTTTGCCATTTAATAAAATTAATTAGTTTGATGCTAATAGTATGAGATAATCAAAGCACAATTATTTCAAAATTATAATTTATAATTTTATGAAAAAAACGGATGCATAATTAAACTTCGCATAAATATATGAAAGTCTATTGCATCTTATGTATGAAAATACAGAAGTGAAAATAATTAAACAAGTCTAACGAGTAATTGAACGCTTTATAATAAAATATTTTTTTAAATTAATTTTTTCCCAGATCACACACAAGCGAATTTGTATTTTAATATTATGTTAAATAATTTTGCCTGATTTTTTATGTAATGGTATATGAAAAGTGTAATGGCATCAAATTATGACCGAACATATTTTGTAAGAAATGTTTCTTAAAGATGGGAACTGTTTGAATAGATTACAAAATATTTCATTTTCATAAATGCTCATAAAAAGTTTAATGATTAATTAATTACTTAATTTTCTCGGGCATAACTTATACGAAAAACTTTCATGTTGACCTCAGATTTAGCCAAATTTTTTCCTGTGAACTCTTTTGCTTTGAATGGCATACAAGCGGTACGCATACTTTCATTATTAACACCGTTGGATTATTTTCTAACAAAAGCTATAATTAATGTTTTAAATAACAAAAATAATAATCTCCGGCATACAAGTGTCAGGAAATTTTTAGGATTTCATGAACCAATTATGGTTAAATATGACCAGAATAATTGATGATAAACAGGGGATAACAACGATATGGTAACAGTTACTCTATAATAGTTGGTCACATTATTATACCTCATGATAGTCTTCCTGTGGGACCAGTTAGCCTTAGATTTACTTGATTAGAGTGCTTTATTGCAAAATGAGTTTTTATAACCATAAATAATAACAGATAACGACACCGTATTATTTCCAACATGTATTATTTTAAGAGAAACCGTAGAAACCAGAAAAAACCACTGGTAGCTGACAAGTCCCGGAAGAGCCTAAAGGCATCAATTAGGAATCGAACCACCGCTGCGATAATTCGGAAATATATCTGATCAACCATGTGAGCTGAACCCCATAAGTGTTAATCTGTATTATTAAATATCAATATTATAGCATAACAAATATGATTTTCTTTTTATTTTCAAAGTCTACTATATCGGTACTTAATGCGTTTATTTTAACAAAACTATCTAATATATATCTTTTGTCCGTCTCACGGTCGGCCTTAAATTCAGCCTTTATTCTCATACCGAAGTACCGAAGTGAAGCATAATGTTTTTAACAAAACATTATTTAGATTTTAAAATAAAACTCAAATCAACTTAAACAGTGTCTCTGTGTGAGAGGTTATTATATAACTTCCTAATTTGTTTGCTTTTTTTTACTCTAAAAAATCGTATGAATGGTAGAACATTATTGTCACAACCATTTACGCCTATAATCATAAGCGTATTAGACTATTTAATGTGCTTTAAAAAAATCCTTTTGAAAATGCATTTACTGTGCGTTACTCAAATGGATTTGCGAAAATAAAAAAGATAAATATTAAGAATGCTATTAGCGAGTTCTTATATATCATTTACAGAGCTATAAAATTATTGTTTACATAATCGGTTGACTTGAAACGCGTAATGATTTCCTTATTTGTCAATAATCATCGGCACCTCCGAAGAAACATTTCTGACAGAAAGTTTCGCCCGCGGCTTAAATAACATAAGAAAAACTAAATAATAAATGAAATGGTATGAATGAATGAATTGTGCTGCACATGTAAAGTGCTTTTTAAATATTCATTAAAAAAAATCACATCAACTATACATAATTTATTGTTAATAAGTTGTCAAATTCAATAGAAAGTTCAATGCATCCGCGAAAAGTTCACTACGAAACGAAAGTTGCAGCCAATCAATTTTAAAAGCTTATGCAATGTTTTACTCTTTCCGGAAACGCGATTTGCATAATCTTATTAAAGAATATTTCTCTTCATTAATATTTCAATGTTTCGCTGTTTTCACCCCATCATTAATAAGACATCTTAGCATTTAGATTGCGGTCATTGGGAGGAAACGCTATTATTTTTGTTTGTTTCTTTTTTCTCTCTAACCTTCTGTATCGTATTATTAATAAAAAAGCTATATTTTAACAGAGATATTTGATAAGAGATTAAATAATTACTATAAAATTCTAATGAATTTTTTGGTTTTAAAATAAATAATTTTTCATTTTTGTAATTTAGCTCAATCTTTTTTTTCGCTTCAAAAATCTGTTGCGGTTTTCTTTTCAATGTTTTTCAATACTGTTTTGTATGAAACTTTTTTTTTGCATTCGCCAAACCTTTCAAACTAACCATTTTGCGGTCAAACCGTTAAAATAACATTATTAATTCTTTATATATATTTTTTTGCTTTTCGCACTCAAATCGCTCTGCCGATAATAAAAGACCTACAAATTGAAATTGCTTTTCTTTCAAATATTTATAGATAGGCGTAACTGCTTAACCATACATAAAAATATACATAAAAATAATCCACTCAACTGCACGTCAATAAATAATTTTCGAATATAAAAAATTTCGGACAATTCGCTATGGATATGCTAAAAAATAAAACCTTTCATATTCGCAACAAAGAATCAAATTGTTTAAAAAATTCTGTAGTCTCCCAGTAAGTAAAATGTAGTTAATTCAAACGTTTTGTATTTTGTTGGGAAAAAAATTATTTTAGTACACGCTATCGTAAAACGTAAAATCCCGCTCACGTATCATTTACTTTTAAGTCATTAAACGCCACTTTTGTTTAAATGAATTTTTATATATTTTTTTCGTATTTAGTTTTCCATTAACAGTTTTATGCAATGTTTTGTTTGCACTTGAATTGTTTTGAAGAGCGATTATCATCTCTAGAGTAAATGTTAACGAAATTCTTAAGTGCGATTCACTTAAGAAATACTCAAAGTGACGCAACAAAATTGATTCGAGTTTTTAGGCGTCAGTAAAACAGTTTTTACAGAATTATTCTGTTAATAAAAATTGATTTAAAACTAATTTTATCACGAAAAAAGCAATTAGCAATTATTTGGGTTTCTATGCTTACCTAAGTTTAGAATAAAATTTAAGTATTTTATTATTATTAATTTTGAACTAATTTCAAGTATTAAATAATCGAAATTTAACTAGAATTGAAGCTAAATAAATATTTAAATTAACTATCATTCTTGTTATAATATAGATATTGTCTTTTAATTTTGTTTAAAGCGAAGATGGTTTTGTACTTTATAACCTAACGATTTTACATTTTACTTTTCAAAATGTTTAAACAAGTAATTTAATTAATCGAAAAAAAGTTTTACAATTATACATAACATCATTAAATGAACAATTTCGGTGTATTTAATTGTTGTTTCTTTTAAGTTAACTGTTAATTAAAAGCTTATTAGTTTTTTCTATATTCGAGTGACATAATTGGAATTATTAATTGTAAATAACAAACAATTATGGAATAGAGATAATAATTAACTAACACACTCTGTATTTGTTTTAAAAATTTTAATTATGTTCATTAAGCTAAAAGTTTTTTTATTATTGCAAAATTATAATTGTATGATTACGATTGTTTTTAATAACATGAAAATCCATTACAAAAAAATAGCGATACATAAAGCATTTAGAAGTTTTGTTATAAAAGAAATTTTAATTTTAAAATAGTGATACATAAATCATTTAGAAGTTTTTGTTATTAAAGAAATTTTAATTTTTAAAATAGCGATACATAAAGCATTTAGAAGTTTTTGTTATTGAAAAAATTTTAATTTTTAAACCAGTTTTGAAACACATTATAACAAATCCGATGCGACAGTTAAAAAACAATTTTTAAAAATACCGCATAAAAGTGCGGAAAGTTTATTTTTATTTTATTTCAATTTTTTGTTAGCTGAAAAATTTAGGATATCTTTTTATCATTCTCCACAATCATCGCGATAAATTTAAAGTTTAAATATCTGATTAAATTACCATAGATTATGCAATTAAAAAACTTTATTATTTTATTTTGGGAAACTTTTGCTGGCAATTAAACGTTTCAGCGATCGTGTTATGCCATACCAAGCGCTTTCTATTTAAGATTACATTATCACGTGTTAAGTAAAAATAAGAATTGTTAAAATTTTAAAGACAATCAAAGATTTGGAGGTCAATATCTAATTGGAAATATTTTATAGCCAATCGAATGTTGAAAATGTATTATAATTATTAAAACTTATTCACGCAAAAACGCTGCACTATGTTAGTCAAACCCTTGTGACAAAAACTGAATTCCTGGTATAATTTTTTGTGTTTTAATTAACCGAATAGAAAAATGCTAAATAATTAGGAAATTAAAAATAAAATACTGCAATAATAATGCTTAGTGTGTTATGAAAAAAGTTTCTAATTATTAAACAACTAAATTTTTCTTTAATGATTAAATCCGGTTCTTATTTAGAAAACAGTATCATTGAGTATTATTCTTTGATATCTATAAAATCATTGAACTAACATTAATTAGAGAGAAGTTCATAGTAATATTAGTTATTATTGGCTGATAAATATTATTGTTTCACTACGATTATCTAAACGATTAAAAATTAATTAATTAAGTGGTTGGGAAACGTAAATACTAATCACACAGATAAACAATAGTTACAATTTTTTTAAAAATTAATTTTTAGCTCTCTGTTCACTGATCAAAATAATTAGGCATAACAGTTATGAAAATTTATTACAAGGTTATGGCCCAAAGGAACAACGAACTGATTTAGCATTCAATTTTTACGCCTAAACAGGCATTCTTATTGCACTAAAAATTACAATTTCGATCACTTCCGTTGATAACTCTCATAAGTTTTTTATTGCTTGTTTTTTTTAAATAGAACACAGGTTTATGCAAATTTTCCATTCCTATCGAATAAATTCTATGAACTTAGTATAGCATTAAAGCGCAGAATGTACATATTTATTCCCAATAAAAAATCTGGAGTTATATTTTTCAACTTATATTCCAAATCTATCACAATATCTTTTACACTATACATTATTACAAGACAAATCAAGGTAACACGCATCGAATTTTTTATTAAACGTAAAATAGAAACTGCACGAAACGTTTTTTTTTCGTGGCGGTTGCGTTAAACCACTATTTTTGTAGTTTAGAAGATTTCATGCTTCGGGTCTGGAATGTAATCTATATCTCTGGCAGCTAAGCGTTAGATGGCTGCCACTAAAAAGTTCTTTATTACACAATAAAATTAGCCTCAATCGGGTCATCAAATCTTTTTTTAATTAAAATGTGGCTGATAATTATAATTGTTAACGAATTGATTGGTTGTCCAGTTTTCATTGTATTCGTTTCATTATACTGGATGTAATCGGCCAATGCCTTAATGAACCCATAGAGTAGGTTATTATATAAGCAGCTTTTTGAATACTAATAAGGTTTAGTAAACTTTTCTGTCTAATGTTATGCAAACTTTTTTACGTCCAGTTTTTTTAATGTTTCTGTAATTACAGCTAAAATTACATAGCGATGCGTAGCAATTATTTTTTATGCCTTTATACGATCATAAAACCATAAAAACCATTTTAACTCAATAACGATTAAAAGCACACACAAACACACACACGAATATACAGCATATGTATATATAGTTCATTTATCTTTGTTTATCCATTAACGTCTAGATTTCTTCTTCTTATTCTTCTTCTTCTTCGTCAACCTTTTAATGGTTATATAAGTCAGTATTATATGCGCATAAAAGTAAAATAAGTGTATCATAGTCTAACTAAAACCTCTAAGCAATAATGAAAAAAAATAAACTCGATTACCAAATGAGTTATGTTTCCGATTCACCATATCATTAACGATAAATTAAATTATAAGCCAATATCATTTAGATATGCTAATCGAAAAAAAAGACGTGCCATCAAAACTAATGTTTCAATTAATTTATTCGCTAAACAAATAGAATGTGTCGATGGTTTCGTAACATTCGAGTTAATTACTGGATACGTATTCACAGCGCCATCAGAAACGGTGACAATGGTGCCCGGAATACTCCATCTGATCGAATGCATGGACAAGTGTCTGTCCAATCACACGTGCAGATCAGTTAACTTCGAGACGGGATTATGCGTGCTATTAAGCACATCTTCGTACGAACGTCCAGAAGCTCTCGCTCCGTCTCAGTTCCCCGTATTTACGATTTACGCGCAAAAGATATGCTTAAAAGGTAATTATTGATAGAGATTGATGAAAAAATTGTTACCATAACACGTAACCGAAATAACTAATTTCCCAAACCATTGAGAGAATACCATTCTTCTCTCGTTTTGCCACTTTGACATTCGATATATCAAAACGAACATAAATTTAACGCAAAGGACTTACGGTCATTAAAATTTTTTATATCTATTCTATTACGTGAAAGTGAGAAATAAGAAATTCTTTCGCGTCTAATGTCTGCTATCATTTGCCTCCTGGTTCTGGCTATCCTAGTATTTCAGTATTACTATTATTATCATTATCGTAAAAGTGGATCTCGAAAGCGAAACTTTCAGACGCAAAAATATGTGCGCCAGAAAGACGAAATGATGCAGCGGTTGATAGTTAGCATAGTTATTAGGAATAGTACTCCTTATTTAGTTCTCTGGGCCTTACACTAGATATTGACTTATCCCAAAGTCAAAGTCATTTTCACTAACAGAGTAACACAGAGCCAAACCGCAAAATGGGTATAATTTCTAAATTAGTCACGCTTTGGGCATAATATACTAGATTTGGTATACCAAGAAAAAATTTTTTGAATTAACTTTTTTTAATTATGGAAAAAGTGAAAGAAAAAAACGAAGAAAAATGATAAATTAAAAGCAAATTTAAATGAAATAATAAAAAGCAAATTTAAATGCAATAATAGGGAGTGGAAGACGAATTTTTTCCTATTAGTATAATCAGTAAAAATCAAAAAACAATATTATTACGAAAATAATATTGTAATATAAATAATAATCATAACAATTTCTAAACGCTTAAATTAGCAGATAAGAGCTGCGATCGCGGCTGGGCTTTCGAGAGAGTTAATGGATATGAACTGAAAAAGTTAGACAAGAAAAAAGTTAAGGTGACATCAAGGGTGGAATGTATGCAATTATGCCTGAATGAGATCGAATTTGAGTGCCGTTCCGTTAATTATGACAATGAAAATAACGATTGCGCTCTGTCTGACATGGATAGACACACTATTAATATAAATAATGATCTTCGATCACGAAACTACGGCCCATCATCCGGAACTGTTGACTACATCGAGAACAACTGCATCAAAGGTATTTGTAAAACCATGGGTGCGATTAAATACGATCATACATTGCGATTATGATTAAAAGCGCTTTTAGTTTTTTTTCATTTATGTATTGTGTGACTAACTTTTTTTGTTTGTTTGCGCAGAACCAACAAAATTGTGTGATTTTCGTCCAATTAGTGACAGAATATTGAAAACCGTTGATTCGATTTACCAGAACGTGAAAACTGTTGACGAGTGTAGAGAAAAGTGTCTGAACAGTCCATACCGTTGCCATTCCTTCGATTTCGGCGATCCATCGAACAGCGTTTG
>JAQIXJ010001834.1:0-18404 GCA_034700185.1 Phthiracarus laevigatus | reverse complement strand
AAGCGATAAATTGTTGTGACTTATTTATGTTACGCTAAACTGTGGAAGTAAATAGAATTAGATAAACTATTAGGATGAGTAGAGAACTACTACAGTGTAGGTTTTTGACCTACTTTCGCTGTAGCACTGAAATGTTCTACAGCACTAAAATGTGCTGTAGTGAAGTTTCATAACTTCAAAAACTACAAAATTTCAATTTTTTTAAAAGTTATTTTCAAAATTTAAAAATTTTAATTATAAATTATGTTAGGGCTAAATGGGTATTATAACCTAAAATTAATAGTTTGTGTGTTTGTGCGAGGGAGGGATTTTTATTAAAGAAAAAAGTCTAAAAACTGTTACACAGTTTAGACTAAAATTTCTTAGTCGATGCTGTTTTGGGCTTTGAAAAATCGCTCAAAAGGTACAGTTGGCGCACTTAGCGCTGCTGCCTAATGAGCGGGCGGAGAGTGAGAGAGAGAGAGATAGTGAGTGAGTGAGAGTGACAGGGGAGGGGGGCAAGGAGTGAATGACAGGGAGGGGGGTGACAAGAGTGAGTGACAGGGAGGGGGGACAAGAAGTGAGTGACAGGGAGGGAGTGACAAGGAGTGAATGACAGGGAATGGGTGACAAGGAGTGAATGACAATTAGGGGGTGACAAGGAGTGAGTGACAGGGAGGGAGTGACAAGGAGGTGGGTGACAAGGAGTGAGTGACAGGGAGGTGGTGACAAGGAATGAGTGACAGGGAATGGGTAACAAGGAGTGAGTGACGGGGAAGGAGTGACAGGGAACGGGTGACAAGGAGTGAGTAACGGGGAAGGAGTGACAGGGAATGGGTGAGAAGGAGTGACTGACGGGGAATGAGTGACAGGGAATGAGAGTAGCATTAGAGGGACGTTATGAGTGGAGAGATCTAGTAGTAGAGGGATGCTATGGCGGGAGGTGCAGTAGTAATGTTAGTGATATGTTGGGTAGGCTTGAGCTATGTTGTCGATGAAGTATGAATGGTTATTTTAAATCATTTATTTAAAAACAAAATTATATTCCATATCTCTTCGCTCACTCTCGGCCCTCTCACTAGTAGAGGCAAGGCGCGTTATTTTAGGGAATAGCCAATTAAACTCCTTTTTCTATACTCTTAGATTCTACAACTGTTTTAGCTGCGTTCACCATTATTTACTACAATTGATTAACTTTTTGCAAGCGAACTGTACGTTATATTATATTACTAATTTTCAGTTATTAAACCTTAATGTTTTGCAGATTTCATTACTTTCACAGACCGGCAACTGTCAAACGGCTCTTATAGTCAAAGTATTTTATCGAGTGTAATTGAAGACTACGTTTATTTGTTTTTTATTCTTACAAACATTGTCATTATTATAGTTAAACCGATTTTCAGTACTATATTACACGTTAAGTATCATCGTCATCTTTATCACTATCGCCGTCAACCAAAGTAAGGCTTTCCTTTTATATGATTTATAAATGTGGTTAAACTTTACTTTTATTGACAGATAAAAGGTAAACAATGTACGCTATTATATCGAACTTTATCGAATCGAACTACAAATCTACTGAATCGTGCGAACAAGTTAAGTACTTGGAGATTAAAATTAGTAATGGATCTAACTATAACTACATCTGCCTACATACGCATGCCTACACTCGTTATAATAATGACGATCCTTTTGATGACGACTCCGGCGTAGACTGTAAAGTGTATTTCTATTTAAAAAGAAGACCTTATAACTTTCGTTACATAAACATTTGGGATCAGAACATTGAAAAGTTTGAGGCGTACAATGTTAAAGGCACTAAGGAAGAACTGTTAAAAGATGGTTATGAACACACAGCTATTAAAAGCCATGTGTTAACGATTGAGCCTTACGAGTGGAACCAATTAGATTTCCCAGTAGATGGTCTGAGTCAGAGCTTTGAATCTAGCTATACTATCAAGAATTGTAAGCTTACTCAAGTTCCGTTTTATTGCGAAAATTCCGTGATTAAAGCTTACTTTCGAGGCGATAAACATTCAAAAGACGAAATCAAAAAATGCTCACCACACCATTTTAAGCAAAGCCTATTTGAAATTGAAGACGAAGCTAAAGAAATTTTCTATGCTATATGGGACGAGCTAAGGGTGCAGTCAGATCAAACGAGAAAGGATTGCATCAACTTTGAGTTTCACGATATTAATGTTCAGTTCTTCATTTTGTACCAATCTTTTGTTTAGATAATATAATATCACGATTACTTTATTAAATAAAATTTTTAATAGCTTATTAACTTGTAATACTTAATTGCATTGATGAACATATTAGTTTAAACTCAAATTACGTAGTTTTACTAAGTCTGAGCAATTACTTCAATATTAAGTGTTAACCTATTATTTTCTGTTTAAATTTTTATTAATACTTTGTTTTCACTGTTAGATGTCTATTGAAATGAGCACAACTCCAAAACCATCTTTAAAAAGATCATGTCCATCAGCACAAGAAAAGGCAACACATGTTAAAGTTCGAAAAATGTGTAAAGTTGATAAGGTTCCAAAGTTTCCACAACGCATCAAAAAAGTACCTGTCAAGTATGCGGACTGTTACACTTTACAAGAATGGCGAGATTTTGAAGAAGCTGGAAAATTGTTTGAGTGCCCAGGTTAGTAAAACTATTTTTATACTTTTAAAGCTAGCATGTATTAATAGCCGATTTATTTATTAGGAGTTCACGAAAAAATAACATCGTTAGTATTAGCAAATGAACCAGAGACCTCGAACACTGTTGAGCAACATGAATCCATTTCACAGTCAACCACTCAGGAAACCATAAACACTTCTCAAATCAGCTCATTTGATAGTTCAACTCCGTCTACGTCTTCTGGTCTAACTCAGAAATCTGCAGATGGCAATCAAGGCCAGAAATCGGACTTTGTACAATACGCTATCGACTTTACCAACGACCCACCCATATTTGCTAGTAACATAGGTAACAGTCAAAATGCGCTTGAGGAGTGGCTTAGTTTCTGATCAAAAAATTATTAATAAATATTATGAATAAAAGTTTAAACAGCTACTAGCCCACAGTATTTTTCATGTTTGATAATAATGTGAGTTTGTTGCTGGTATAAAAGTTATTCAAATTTCTTCTTATTTAAACACAACTAAACCGTTATTAACAAATACTTTATTATGGCAGATATGCAGCCAGTTATTAACTTTAAAGTCGTTAATCAAGAGGCTCCCAGACATTCTAATACTTTCAAAAGAACTGAGCATTTGTTTGACGTAGGTGTAGAACATCACTTCAATGATTTTACAGCCGATTTATTATCTGTTAGAAACGAAGTTAACAAAGCATACGAACGAATGATTAAGCCATTACTATCCAATTCAACGCCTGATGACTATTATAGCGTTTATATACTTCATAAAGACCTTAAACTTAAACCGATCTTTATAGAAACAAAAAACGTTTCAGAGTTTGACAACAACGAATTCCTTAATGCTATTTACAAAGTATCGCAAAGTAATACATCATTTCTACTTAGCGGAGTTTTAAATGTCACAGTTGCGATCACTAAAAACATTAAAGGCAGCGGTCGACGTAGTAAAAAATCTGTAGCACCGCGCTCACAAAGCGAAATAAGATCAAAGAAACAAAGTTTGATCTTAGTTAAAAATAAAGGTAACTAAAAAGCTACATACTATTCATTAATTAACTTAGCTCAAAAATTATTTTTTATTTTAGATGTTTTATGTGGCTATCGTGCAATCTTTATCGTTAAAAGATATCATGAGCTTAACATAAAGAGTAATGTTAAACATAATACAAATGAATGGCGTGCAGTCAAAGGCGAATTCGGTCAAAAACAAACAGATGGCGCATTAAATCTTTGTTACGACTTAGGACTTTCAGAAACGGAGCCACTATCTGCAAAACACTTTGGTACTGTTCAAAACTTATTATCTCCAGATTATCAGTTTATGGTAGTAGACAAATGCGAGCCAAGCAATCTTTTATATCAAGGGCCGCCAGCGAACAAGCAGATAGCCATTGAGTATGAAGATAATCATTTCAATGCTATACTTGAAATGTCCGCTTATTTGGAAACAGCATATTATTGTGCAGCGTGTAATACTGGTCATTACACATTCCTTCATAAATGTGAAAAAGTTTGTAAAGTCTGCTTAAAGGCTCCGCCATGTGAACTTGTGGCTCTAAAGGACTGCGAGCTTTGTAATAGAACATTTTTAAGTGACAGATGTTTTCTAAATCATAAATCAAGCCTTTGTGTCAAACTTAAAAAGTGTGGCAACTGCGAAAAAGATTACGACGTCAAAGATAAGCATACATGTGATGAAAGCAAATGTAAAGTTTGCAGCGAAAAGTATACACTTTCACCACACTACTGCACGTTAAAACCTTTGAACGCTAAGGAGCTTATTAAAGAAGATGAAAAGCTAAAAATTATAGTCACCTACGATATTGAAGCTGCTCAATTCAAAGTTTCGGATGGGGTCAATCAACATAAACCTGTTCTTTTGATTAGTGGTAATCATTTTTAAGTAAATTTTCTTATGCTAATTCTTGTTTACTATTAACAGAAATTGTTTGCGACAAGTGTTGGGACAGTGAGAACAAATGTAAGTCTACAACCATGTGCGAGTTTTGCGGCGTCGGATATTTAGAGTTTTTCGGTTTTGACTGCGTTAAATCTTTTGGTGATTATCTTTACAAAGACTTGGCCGAAAGAGCAATTAGAAATAAAGCTATTATTTTAGCATTTGCGCACAATAGTCGTGGCTATGACGGCCATTTCATCTTTACAGATCTATTTAAACGCGACTTTGACGCCAAGAAAATCCAAATCGTATTAACTGGCAGAAAGATTCTAAAGTTAGATGTTTGCTGTATTCGATTCCTCGACTCATTGAGTATATTTCAGCTGCCACTAGCAAGTTTGCCTAAAGCCTTTGGTATTGAAAATGTTGTCGTCAAAGGCCACTTCCCACATTTGTTCACTAAAGACGAAAACTTGAACTACATTGGTCCACTACCAGCGCTCGAATATTATGGAGTAAAATTTATGAAAAAAACAGCAGCGTTAAAACTAAGGGATTGGTACAGCGAAAAACTTAGAGATAATGAAATATTTGATTTTAAAACCGAGCTCATTAAATATTGCAGAAACGATGTTAAAATTTTAACAATGTCTGTAATGCTCTTTCGAAAGCTTACAGAGTCTGTCACACAACTTGATCATCTTACCAGACACTTTACTTTGGCATCCATAGCTATGGAAGACTTTCGGGCAAATGTATTAAAGGATAAAACTATAGGAATTACACCGATTAAAGGCTACACGTCAACAAGAAATAGATCAATGTCTGCTAATCTTTGGCTTGATTATAAAGAAACCGAATACAAATGCGAAGTATTACGGGAGCAAAAGATCGGCAACTACTATACTGACGGCTTCATTCCTTCTAAGAATTTGGTACTCGAGTTTTTCGGATGTCATTTTCACGGATGCATAGAGTGTTATAAAGATGATCGCGATACTCCAATTGAAGATAGAGAAAATAAATCTTATAACCAACTCTATAATGACACACAAAACAAGTTAGCTTATTACAAACGGCGTAAATTCATGATAGATATTAAATGGGAATGCGATTACCGTTTCGAAAAAGTATCTAACGTTAGTATTAAAGAGTTCACTAAAATTAGATCAAGTTATTACATCGATGTACAGCGGTATGGTGGAGCTAGTATAAGAGAAGCTTTTTTCGGGGGAAGAACAAATAACTTTGTATTTACACACGACTGCCAACCCGGAGAAAAAGGTCGATATGTGGACTTCACAAGTCTTTATCCAGCAGTGTTGGTCAAAGGGTATTATCCTGTACTACATCCACAAGTGATTTCGACATTTGAAACAAATAACATCAATTTATACTTTGGATTTATTAAATGTATTGTTTTGCCACCTAAAAAGTTGTACTTCGGTGTTTTGCCTGTTAGAATAAACAAGAAACTATGTTTTCCATTGTGCAGAACTTGCGCTGTAGTAAAGAATAACGAAAGTTGTAGCCATCAAGTTGAAGACAGATATCTTATAGGGACATGGTCGTCGATTGAGCTTCTAAAGGCAGTAGAGGTTGGATATGTAATCGTAAAACTGATTGAAGTATTACACTACAATCAGAAATGTAATAATATATTTAAGCCCTACATTAAGAAATGGCTGAAAATTAAAACTGAGTGTTCTGGTTGGCCATCTAGTTGCGCTAATGACTTTGTAAAACAACAATTATTCCTCAGAGATTGTAAAAGAATTGATGATCTCGATTTGGATGCTGATAAAATTATTCCAAATGAGGGGCTTAGATTTATTTCTAAATTGCTGTTGAACAGTCTCTGGGGAAAGTTAGGACAGCGACCAAACTTAACACAAACAACAATATGTAGCGATTATAATCAATACAGAAGCATACTTGGAAATCCCCAGCTTAAAGTTACAGGCGAAATTATGGTTACGGATAATATGCTACTTATGAATACATAGACGACTCCTATGACAATCCAAGAAACACTAGCATTGCCATAGCAGCGTTCGTTACAGCCTATGCAAGGCTTTGTCTTTACAAGGAGATGGAAAATCTTGAAAATTATTCGAGTGGCTCTGTTTGGTATTGCGATACGGACTCGATTCTATTTTGTCAAAAAGATGATGCGACCTATAAACCCAGACTTGGAGATTTTCTTGGAGAGTTCACTGATGAAGTAAGTTTTAAGCTTGCGATCAAAATAAGTTTAAAAATTAATTATTTTTATTCTTCAGATTTTGAAAGATTACAAAGATTCTGGAGCCTTTATATCTTCCTTTGCATCTTCAGGGCCTAAAAACTATGGATATAAAGTTCAACTATCAAATGGTGAAGTCAAAACAAACATCAAAGTTAAGGGAATCAGCATAACGGATGAAGTTGACAGATATCTCAACTACGACTCTCTTTACGGCTTTGCCAAAAATTTTACAGAAGGACAGAAGAGCATATTGAATGTTAACCAGCTGCAGTTTCGATGTGATGCTCATCACAATGTATTTACAACGGAGTTCGACAAAACATACAGAGTAGTTTCTGAAAAGAGAAGAGTTTTAGGGAACAGAACATTACCGTTTGGCTATGTAGATGCAGATTGAATATTGTATAAAACTATATAAAGATTCAAATAATAAAATCACTGTATAATTAGTTATAATATATTTTTAATAAAAATTTTATTTCATCAACTAATTTTGATTTATTTATTTTATTATGGATATTCCATTAGAACATATCCAATTTAAGCATCCGTTCACTTGTCTAGTACCAGGACCAACAGGTAGCGGCAAAACCTATTTAGTGAGAGCTATTCTAGCAAATCATAAAAGTGTAATAAGATTTAAATCTGGTAAAGTTAATGTATTAAAAGTGCTATGGGCTCACGGACAAGATCAGGAACTTTACTCTCAAAATATTGACAATGTTAATGTTTCATATGTAGAAGGTTTACCAAGTGATGATGATATTAAAGAAACACAACCAGATATAATTATAATTGATGACTTGATGAATGAACTTTGCAATAACAAAAAGCTAGCTAACTTATTCACAAAAGGTAGTCACCATAACAATGTTAGTGTTATATTCATCTCACAAAATATTTTCCAGCAGGGTAGCCAAATGCGAACTATAAGTCTTAATTGTCACTATATAATAATAATGAAAAACCCTCGTGATACAGCTCAAATAATGCGTTTAGCAGCTCAGGTTTATCCAACAAAAATTAAAGGCTTTATGGAAGCATATAGCGATGCCACCGAATCTGAGTTTGGCTATATAAGGCTTGATCTTAAACAAAATACACCACAAAAGTTTAGATTACAAACAAATATTATTCCGAACACAGACAGTAAGTTGAATCCGTATGCTTATATTCTAAAGTGATGTCTGAAAATTTAAAAAAAACTTTGATAGAAATTAACTTTGTTGTTAATATTAAGAATAAAAAATTACAAAAACAGATGTTATCTTATCTTTCAAACTATAAAAAGTATAGACTTGCAGTAAAAGAAATCGCACTTAACCTTATAAAAGGAAATAAAAAACTAGACAGTTATACAAAGTTAAAACTTACTAAATACCAAAAAACAATACTTGGTACAAATAAAACTTTGAACAAAAAGTACATAGTTCAAAGCGTTGGGTGGTTACATTGGGTTATACCACTTATAGCTTCTCTTATTAATATTGTTCTGTGATGGAATACTGTAGAAAAATCAGATTGAATCCTATAGATGATTCGATGGACAAATCTTCTTTAACTCAAAATCAACTAGATTTGCATTAAAATCCTTAAGTAGATAAAAGTAAGTCTAAGCTAACTCCTATGCAAAATTGTAATCGTCAACTAAATAAAGTTAGTAAAAAAGATAAAAAGACTTAATCAATAAAAAAAATTTAAATGGAACTATGTCTAATAAACTGAAACAAACTCTAAACAAAATTTATTATGATACTAAAAATCCTGCTTCTTTTGCAAGTGTTAAAATTTTGCATGAAGAAGTATTGAAATTGTTGCCAAACACTAAAATAAATGAAGTGAAAGACTGGTTATCAAGTCAATTAACATATACATTACATTATCCAACTCGAAAATCATTTAAGAGGAATAAAATATTGGTAAATAGAATAGATCAACAATGGGAAGCTGACTTGGTAGACCTAAAAGAGTTTTCAAAACAAAATGATCACTATTGTTACATTTTAACTGTTATCGATGTATTTTCTAAGTTTGCTCAAGTACATGCTATAAAGAAAAAGAATAGTTCATCTATTATTGTTGCTTTTAACAAGCTTTTTGAAAAGCGAAATTGTTCTTATTTAAGAAGCGATAGAGGTAAAGAATTTTGTAATGCGGAGTTTCAAAAGTGCCTGAAATCTGAAAATGTTATTCATTTTACTAGTAAAAATGATGATATTAAATGCGCTGTCGTAGAACATTAAAATCAAAGATGTTTAAATATTTCACAGCTAAAGAAACGCGCAGATACATCAATGAGTTAAAAAATTTTGTAACAGGTTACAACAAAGCAAAACATAGAACTATTAAAATGGCGGCGTTAGAAGTTAATAAGAGTAATGAAAAAACTGTTTTTAAAAATATTTATGGTTACAATATTTTACAAGAGTATTACTTTAGAAACTATAAAATAAAAGCTAAAAACGTAGTTATCGGTGATACTGTGAGAAGAAAATATACTAAAAAACCTTTTGATAAAAGTTACTACCCTAGTTGGGAAGATAAAATTTTTACAGTTGTAAATACTATAAAAGGTAATCAGAAACCAACTTTTCAAGTCCAAGATGAAAAACAAAACATTGTTAAACAACATCTCTACAGTGAAGAATATCAAAAAGTTAATCCCGATCTTTAAAGACAAGAAAAAGAATAGGTAAAACTGAGTATTTTGTTAAGTGGCTTATTCATTCAAATAATTTAACTCGTGGGTAACGGGCATTCATAAAATATGAAGTCAAGTCAGTATATTTGTAAACCGCACCTGATTCTGTTTTGTGTTCAAATTGCGCTCATTTTTGTGGTCGTGTGCACAAGCTTAGTGAACCTTACACTAAACTATGGTAACATAAAATTATGGATTATGGTGTTAACTAGCTCGCTAGGTTGTATAATGCCTAATCCTAAAATAAAAATGAAAAACAGATTAGAGGAAACAAATAGTATAAAAGAGACTGTAGTGAAACAAGTAATTTAAAACTTTCTAGTAACAACAACAAAAATGATTTTTGTTAAGCACTTTAACTTTTATTTTTTCTATTTGCTCTGATAGTGATAACTCATTAATGGTACTTGTAATTGTAAATCTACTTTGGTAATTGTAGGCGATGACCATACTTTTATTCGGCATACTAATTGCTCGGTTCAACCTGTCTGGTAATTGCCAACAAGTACTGTGAATTTATCTCAAACACAGCTTAAAAGACTAAACTTTGAATCTATGACTTTTAATTCACACAACTCTATTGAAGATAATCGTTCATAGCGAAAGGATACTGGGTCGTTAAAGATTCAAATTAATGCTGAATATATAAAAAGTTGAATTTAAATACAAATTTCTTTACGGGTATATAAGTCGTGAAAATAGTTGATGTAAAAAATGTTACTTTTATTATTTGAGACTCTTTTAATTTTATTTTGGTTTATTATTATATGTTTAATTGACTACACTCCAATTTTTAAAATTATTAACTGTCAATGAACAAACATTCAACTATGAGTGAATATATTAAACTTATTAGTAATGTTCAAACATTAGAAACAAATACGATCTCTAGTTTTATAATTCAGTTAAGCTCAAAGCTTGTACTAAAAGGCAACTGGGAGGTTGCCATAGTAGAAGTTTCGTATTATAAATCTTGGCATAATGTTCAAAATGATGCTGAAATTCAGTTAACCGACGAAAGTGGTGCAAATGTAGGTTCTGATACAAAGTTAGTAATTTCAAAAGGTTACTATGAAATTGAAGATGCGTTAATTAGTGAAATAAATAGACTACTTAAGACTTCCACTATTAATTTATGTCAAGCGTTCTGAAAAGTTTAATTTTTAAGCGTCTAAAAGTATAAGTCATTTCCAAGTTTAATGATAACAGAAATCTATTGAAGTATTTCTACCCTTTTTATAAACTTATCGTTGACCTGAATTAACCTTTTATACTGGCTTTCGTATGCACCTGTCTAATATTTAGAAAGTAGGTCGGTCAAAGTGCATATAAGTGACGATCTCTCAGTGAGATATATAGTTAATAATACTGTGTCTATTGCATCAGTTATTTTTATATTCATGTCAAAAGGATTGCCAAGAAAGAAAAACCGTGACGGCGAACCTGGCTGTTACAATAAAGAGTTTATCGAAGAAACGGCAAAACCTATAGAGAGTCAACAAAGCGGCATTCAAAGTCGAGCTGTTTCCAACGAACGGTTAAAATTACAACGCGCTGGTCGAAGTACAGACGAAGTGGAATACGGAAACTTGGATACTAAAGCTAAGCCAGCTAAAAGTCCTGACTCTTCACCGCGAAAAAAGGAAAAGCCTGCTTTTGTACCATGGCCAGAACCAGATTTCATTCCATGGCCGGATCCGAAACAATGAGCGAAGCTGCTCAGAAATTTTTTAAATCTAAAATCCTTGTTAAAGAAAGTCGAAAAGGATGTCGTATACATTTCCTTCTATTGTTAGATGTATGCGAACAACAAAATTATAGTATGGTATCAAAGCTGTTTAAAAAGCTCGACAATCTCTTTGACTTTACTCTAGCCAGAGGCTATAGCGAGATATTTTTAAGTATCGATAGTAATAATAATAATAAACTGTATTGTCAATTTGCTTGTAATATAGTTAATCATAAATACAATGAAAATGTTGAGTTTAGAAAAAGCTGTAACTTTAACAATGATTTTAATAAAGTAAACATTTATTTATACTAAAAAGCTTTGTTTTAAATAATTTTTTAAATTGTAATGTTTAAAGTACACCCAATCTGAGCATAACATAGCAGAGCATAGCATAGCATAGCGTAGCATAGCATAGCATAGCATAGCATAGCATAGCATAGCATAGCATAGCATAGTACACTATAGCAGCATATAGCAATAAAAAGCAACGCCAGCATAGCAACACACACACTATAGCAGCGCATAGTATCCCATAGCAGCGCCAGCCTAGCAACGCACACTATAGCAACACATAGCGCACATAGCAGCGCCAGCATAGCAACGCGAAAAAAACGCATGGCAAATAGTAAGCGCAGAGCACATCATTAAACAAAGCGCTATACGCACATAATTGAATAGATTACACGCATGCATTACCACGCTATTCATCGTTAATAAAACAAAATTAAGTATTTTTAATTTTATTTTTAATTTAATTTTAAAATTTATTAATTTTTAATTTTATTTTCATTAGGAATGAATCCTATGACTCCGCAGAAGCCTCTAACAAGAAGGCAAATAAAACGTCGCGCCGCCAAGAACTGACGCAACCATTTAAAACGCTTGCGGAAAGCCGAAGATAACAACCTTCGTCTTGAGGCCGTAAGAAGAGAAGCCGCCCGCCGCGAAGAAGCTCGTCGCCGTGAAGCAGAACTTTTCCACGCATCACGTTTGGAAATGGGACGAGAGCACGTGGCGCGTGTTAATGATATCCTTGATAACGCCGCTCACCGCCATCAGCTCCCATTTACTGCTCCAGGATCAGCTTCCTGGCTTTATCGCGATAATATTGCGATTCGTGATCGTCTGGAGGCAATACGTCAGCTATACGAAGAAGTTGATCGCATGCGTGCAGATTTGGGTCGCAGCGGTTCGTCATTTTGGAATGGCTCAAGATTACCGGAACCTTCACCATATTCGGCTCCACCACCAGCACCCACGCGGTCTCCATGTTTTTCGCCTCCGCATCCAAACACGCCACCACGTGAGCCACGTTCGCCATCTTCATCGCCCTCTCCCTCACCATCGCCGCCTCGCTCACCATCGCCGCCTCGCTCACCATCGCCGCCTCGCTCACCATCGCTGCCTCGCTCACCATCGCCGCCTCGCTCACCATCGCCAGCAGTCTCTTCGGATTCTGATGACTCCGAAGACGACGTTATCGTGCCTCGATCAAGCTTTTTGGATCTGCTTGGTCTTCGGACAGAGGCAACCAACGAAGATGTGAGGCGCGCTTACCTGTTGGGCGCCCGCCGAGAGCATCCAGACAAATGGATGAAGGATGCTCAAGGATATATGCGGAATGGAAAATTGATACGGCGAGAAGTGGCTCTAAAGTCCGAAGACAAAAACTATTGTTTTCTCGTCAACACAAAAATCTGCTTTGAAGACTTATGAACGAGAAATAAAATTACTAACAAGTATATTGAAAAGCATTTACTTGGCATTCCGTTGGAAGTTAAAAAAGATGCTAAAACAGTTGTAGACTTCGAACTCGAAATATTCAAACTCATAGAAAACAAAAGACAAAAAGATAATTGGAATAAAAAACCATAATTTGGCTTCTATTTTCAATAAGTTAGGTATTCCATGGATCGACATAGAAGACTTTGGGTGCCAGAGTATTGACTTATTGGAACGTTTATACAACGAAACATGTTGTGCATTTCATCGTCCAATAAAGCAAACTGGTTTGGAGTGGAAATGCGCGCAAAAGAAAGTCAACATTTTATATTAATGGTTAAAATCTAGAAAAATCTGATCTGTAAACTATTGTTTTAAAGAGAATAATTGTAGTTTAGACTATTACTAATAATAACATTTATGAAAGTGTTTTGAATTAAAGTTCATTGAGTGTTTATTATAAGTTTATAAATAATTAAATTCACTATGAATGATTGGGTAAATAAACAAATAAAATTCTGGTCTCAAATTAATCCAGTTGGTATTTTAAATGAATATTGTCAGAAAAATAAACTTATAGGCTCACCGAACTATAAAATTATGGAAGTCAAAGAAAACTATCCAATATGTGAAGTAGCCCCCAGGCCATTGTATACAGTACGTTGTTCCGTCAAAAAAGGTTTCTGCACATAGTTAGATTTTGGCTATGGCAACTCAAAATGAAATGCGAAGCGAGATGTTGCATCACGTTTATTGCACTCCATATCTTTAAATGACTGGTATTTGGAAAATATAGCGGAAAATAGTTTAGAGGGAAACCGTAAGTACTTAGCATGCATTTAGCTCTTAATTTTAATCTGATTATCTATCTATCTTTAATTCACAAATGTTTAGAAGACACGATTACATTACGAAAGGGCAACCAATCGGCTTGATTTATTTATACGAGGCTTGTGCATATTAGAAAAACTAGGTTATATTAAACTATATAAGCAGTTAAACGTCTAATGTTGATTATTATTCAAAATGAGTTACTACGGTAATTGGAATTGTGTTTTTAAAACTAAAATTAGTAAGAGTTTTAATGATACGGTCAAATATGTTCGTGTGACAAAATTAAATCAGTCAAAAAACAAGTTAGTTTTTGTGGATATTCATACGTACTCTGATGACAAAGCTACGAAAAAGGGTATTTGATTAACACCGATAGAATACAAATGGTTGATTACGCAGTTTAGTAAGAAAAAAAGTCTGGTTTCTTAGAAAAAGTAAATCGATATCTTCGTATGAAAAAATGGAATGAAGATGTCAAGTTGAAATTAATAACACCTTTAAAAGAGGTAGTTCACAAACTATTCGATCGCTACATTAAAAACTTATTTAAAGTAAATTCAAAGGTTATTTCACACGTTAAAAGAGCTTTGTCTTATAAAAATAAGAAAATTGAAGATGAGTATTTTGAATCTGAAGACGATAGTGACGATATGGATGATAACGAATCAAAGTCGAAGAAATCTACGAAGAGAAAATTAAAAAAAGACGATGATGAAATATCTGATATTGATGAAGACGAAGCCCCTCCTCCAAAGAAGAAAAGTGAGAAACGTACTGACGAAACTGAAAGTATACGAGAAGAGGAGGAGCTACATAACGATACTGCTGATGAACTTTCAAATATTTCATAAGATTTTGGTGAATCAGATTCAGAACAACTTTTGAACAGTGAAGACGAAAATTAGCGTAAATTTGTTTATTAAAATTTATTTTGTATAATAGTTTTTTAGAAATGATAATAATTCAAAATTTAACTTTGTGCGCAAGCCTTAATTGTAATCTAAGATTAAAACGTATTTTTTCAAGAATAAATAATGTAGAATTTAAAAAAAATAAATTAATGTGTTTAGTTATTCGTTTACGGAAACCTTATACTACATGTTTGCTATATAGAACTGGTAAGCTTGTGTTAACAGGTGCAAAATGTTTAGACGATGGGCGCATAGCAATACGTCGTATCGCTAGGATTGTTCAAAAAATTGGCTACAAAGTTAGACTTTCAAAGATAACTGTGGAAAATATGGTTGGTAGTTATGATTACACTTTCAAGTTAGACCTCAAAAAATTGTACGAACTGATAGGCAGTGGTGCTGCAAACTACGAACAAGAAATATTTCCAGCGTTAGTATTTACACCATCAAGATGTAAAATACTAGCATACAGGACAGGAAAATTGGTTATCACTGGTAGTAAAGTCTTAGAAGATTTAAATATTGCTTATAACGAATTTGACAATTTTATTTTTGAATCATTGTAAATTTTATTAAAAAAAATTATTAAAAATTATTTTAAGTTAAATCAAATATAATTGTTAATACATTTAAAAGGGTTTTAAAAATCGAAATTAAAACAGTTATTTCGTCATTATATAAAAAACAGGTGTTAACATAACCTGTTCTAAAAGTATGTAAATAATTAAGGTCAAGATTTGACCTAAGTAGATAAGCAGGACTATAACCTTTTGGAAAATCAAACTCTTCAGTGTTGCTGATATCCCAAATTAGAGACTCGTAGTTATATCCATTGTCTAATCGAAAATAACTGTTCAGTTTGGCGCTATTATTGCAATCGTTGAATTTTTCCATCTCATCAATCAGTTTTGAGAACTCTTCAAGTTTCCACTTTATTGCCATTAATATTTTTAATTTGTATAAAATGATCTTTACCATCAAAAAAATGTTTATAAAATGGAGAATCTTTTTCTTTTGTTAAAACAAACTTTGTGGAGTTTGAAATTTGGTGCGATGATATTACTTTTTCATCAATTAGAATTAACGATATAAACAAATAGTGCAAACCATAAATTGAGCATAAACGAATGAACATTATTCAGTGTTCTTATTTTTCAACTAAATATATATGGAATTATTTACATTCTACATTTTAAATTCTTAATACTATTTACAAGACTTGTGATATAAATTATTGTTGGTTAAATTTTAAATTTGCTTAACTTTTGTTTTTGAGATTTATTGTATATTTTACTTGTATTTTCGTTATATTTTCGTTAAAATTTTACTTTTATTTTGTTTTAATTCAAGAAAATTATGTCAAATGAATTTATTTTTGTCTTCATTCAAAGAGTTAAAACACTAATTTCAGCCAAATTATCATTTATGATAACATTTTTTATGGATTTGATTACAAATGAGAACATACATTTTAATAATGCTTTTGATTTTGAATTTATTCTTTCTACTAATTTTTAAATGTTTCAACGAAAACTTTAAGTTCGATATTTAGATATAATAAATATTTTATATAAAAGCTATCAAAAATTTAAAATATTAAAATATTTTGTGGTTATGACAAAACTGACATAATCGTTTTTTGGTAGAAATAGAAATGGATGGTCTCAGTTATTTAACTTATTTCTATACAAAATACTCATGATTTTTCAAAAATTTTTGTTTATTTCAAAAAAATGCTTGTCAGTTCAAGGCTTCTTAGTTATTTATTCTAATTATTATGTTCAATATTGTTTCTTAATTGTTAATCATTGCAAGATGGCTAAATATGAATACACTTAAATAAAAGTGAATATATGTACAATATATGTAATTTTAAAAATACAATTATATATTTTTATTTTGGAGTTGTTTTTAACTTTGGCATAAAAACAAATAACAGAAAAAATAGTATTTTGAAACGAAACATTTTTCTTTCAAAACATTTATTGCTTTATTAGTAATTTTAAAGCTTCAAAACTACTAACCGCAACTCAAATCCTGTATGTGAAACTCATTCACTGACCCATCACCACACACTTCTCAGAAACATTCATTCCAATTCACGTTTAATGTTCACACATGTGCATATACACGTGCCATATACACTCTTCTCACTCGAGTCTCAGTCACCAAACTGTACACTTATAATGTAAATTCAGTTTTAATCTTTTCCCGCCTAACTCTTTGTATTATTTAACGGTGTTCTATAATAAAATATATGTTCTTAATTGATCATGTACTTCATAGATACTTTTTGTAGTTTAAACCGCAATTCATTGGAATTTCACAAAATTTTAAGAAGGTATTTACTTGCAGTACAAAAATTCGAAATAAATTATTACAATTTAAATACTAACAAAAACGACACATTCATAGAGAGCTCTTTTTATAGGTATTTGCTATCTTATGTCACTAAAATATTAGTTTTTGAGGCAAGATTGCAAAATGACAAACCCTTAATTAATATAAGAAATAGGAGAAATCCCATTAAGACATAAAACTGCGGACACACTGACAGACAGTGTCAAAAGCATAAGCTCAACTTTTTTTAAAAGTGAACTAAAAAATGAAAATTGCTAATATTTGCTAGCTTCATAAATGCTAGTCTTCTTAAATGTCAAAAACTGTTATTGGTTTGTCTTTTCTTAAACCAAAATTACATTTA
This sequence comes from Phthiracarus laevigatus, assembly GCA_034700185.1. NCBI lineage: Eukaryota > Metazoa > Arthropoda > Arachnida > Sarcoptiformes > Phthiracaridae > Phthiracarus > Phthiracarus laevigatus. The sequence continues at coordinate 1,010 of JAQIXJ010001834.1, read as the reverse complement.
CGTTCTCAAACCAGACAACACCAAACCATTACAAAAAATAATTATGTAAACCAAGTCAAACCAAACCAAACCATTAAAAAAATATAAACCATTAATGGAACTTTTATTCCGTAAACATTGTTTTAAATTAATTTTTTAAAAAATTTAAAAATATTTGGTTCAAATTTTATTAGAGATTTAACACAACAAAAAGGTATTTCGATAAATGAAACGCATTCACTATTAAATATTATTTTAAAAATTGATACATTTTGTTTATAAGAAGAAGATGCCGTTTTAATCTGAAATTAATTATATTATATTTATTTAAATGGTTTAATAGTTTCTAAATAGTTTTCGCATTTCTTGTATTTTCAAACCAATCAAACAAAAATTTAAAAAATTAAATCAAACCTATCCAAGCTGCAAAAAATAGGATAAAACAATAAACCATCCTTTAAAAACCATACAATTAGCTAGTGTTGTTTCCATTTTTTAAAATCGAAATTGAAATTTAAATATAATATGCATTTCCATATAGATTAATTGAAATTGAAATGTCATTTAAATATTTCATTTTAAAAAATCGAATTAGAAATGCAATTTAAATAAGTATTTTTTACAAAATGCAAATTAAAATGCAATTTAAATAAAATGAAAATTAAAAATGTAAATGGAAAGGTAATCGAAATAACATTATAAAAAATATTGAAACTGAAATGCAATTTAATTAATTAAATTTTTAAAAATCGAAATGGAAATACAATTGAAATAGAAAAACTCTCATATTGAAACAACACTAGTCTAAAGTTTCAGTTTTTTAAATAATTTCTAATAAAAGTCTTAAAAACGCAAAATAAGCCACAAAAACATACTAAAATCTACTTAAATTTAAAATAGATTTTCATGATTAATTATATAAATGAATTATAACCATGTTTTAAAGCATTTTAAAAAATAATTCAAGGTAAAATTTTTATTTATAAAAATTTATGTAAGCTTATTATATATGTATTATGATTGTTAATTGG
>JAQIXJ010001833.1:0-18422 GCA_034700185.1 Phthiracarus laevigatus | reverse complement strand
ACACAAACCGTTAATTGTTCCTTATAAACCAATGTCTTGGTGTACAGAATCGGTTGAAATTCCTTCTCCAGTTTTTACTTTATTAGCAATTGACAGTTTTACATTGTCAAGTTAGTGGCAATCAGTTCCAGTTACGAAGTATCTTATGATTATTCTGCCATATAGCGGGCTGTAACAATCAATCTCCATGAGATTTTGTGTTCAATGGGAGACTCTTGTAAATAATCTTAACTAACATTAATGCCAGACATCCGCTAAGTAAGGAATAGCGACATGGGTTTCTGACCTCATTTTTAGAAAATTTTGTACTATTGATGTTGTATCGATTTCTACAACATAATTGAGTTACTATTTGTTACTCTATAATGTTTTCAACAATTACTTTCAAAAAACATTAATAGCTGTATTATTATTCTCTAAACAATATTTTAATTATAAGTAGAGGAGTCTTTTAAGCTACTAAATTTTAATGTAACAATTTATAAAAAGCATTTTATTTATTTACAAAAAATTAAATTTTGTTTTCGTTATCTCTTATTTTCATACACTTTGAATAATTTTATTTTGAACTGTTCTTATAGTAATTACCATGGATAACAATATTTTTAATAAAAGCGAAGATAGAAAGTTAAAAGCTAAAGAACGAATGAGAAAAAAACGGGAAAACATAGATTATAAACTACAAGAGAATGAAAAAAATCGATTAGCTAACCACGAAAGAAGAAAAAATGACTTTTTGCGAAAAAACGAAAAAGAAAGTGATGCATTAGCTCATAGAATTACGAGATCAAACGAATTTCATCGAAATAACGAACAAAAACGCAATACAATTGCGCATAAAATTGCGAGAATTGACGAGAAACGTAGATTCAATGAGCAAAAACGAGACACTGAAGCACATATGTTTGCTAGACTTAATAAAGAACGTCGAATTATTGAACAACAACGTGATACCGAAGCACACAAACTTGCGAGACAAGATACGGATCGCCGACAAAACGAACAGCGACGTGATACAGAATCACACAAAATTGCGAGACTTGATAAGGATCGTAGACAAAATGAACAGCAACGTGATACAGAATCACACAAAATTGCGAGACTTGATAAGGATCGTAGACAAAACGAACAACAAGGCAATACCGAAGCGCACAAGTTGTCAAGACTTGACTTTCATCGTCGATTGGTAGAAAAAGAGAGAGATAATGAAGCACGGAAAGCTTCAAGACATAATTTAAAAAGACGTAATATTGAACGGCAAGAAGACCGATTAGCTAAAAAACTTAAAAGATGTGATCTAAAAGAGAAAATAACAATGGATGAATTGTTTTTACAATACGAAACCAGTATTAAGAATGGTCCAACTAATGTTTGTAACTCGTGTTTGGGACTTTTTTTTGAGTCATCAATTCGGACAGTTTGCCTTAGCACTCTATTTAATAACGGCATAAACAAAGATTTTTTAGAATCAATTTTGGATTTACAAGACAGATTTAATTTATGTATAAGTTGCCATAGAGATGTTACGGTACAAAAAATTCCAGTTCTATCAAAAGCAAACGGATTATATTTTCCAATTATTCCATCTGTATTGAAAAATATGACTGAAGTAGAGATTCGTTTGGTATCTCCAAGACTTCCATTCATGCAAATTAGGGAATTAAGTAAACGTGATAGACAGTTTGCAATAAAGGGTAATGTTGTAAATGTTCCTATTTCGGTCGACACATCTGTAAGCATCTTACCACGAACATTCGATAATACGCATACGATTCAACTAAAATTGAAAAGAAAAATGTGTTACCAATCACATTACTTGTACGAAACAATTAGACCAGAAGTCTGTTATAATGCAATAAAATATTTAATAAATACACCTCTATATCAACTTGAAAATATAAGAATTTCTGATGCTTGGTTAAATGAACACAGGAATCAAAACGAAAACTATATAATATTAGAAGAAGATAAAAATGAAAATAACTCACTTTACGAAATAACAAACTCAGAGCGTAACGAAATAGATAATAGCGGTTACAATACAACAAATATAGACGAAATGGTTGAAATAGAGGAAGAAGAAAATGTTATAACTAACGACACATTATGGAGCGACAATGATCTTAATCAAACAATTTCATTTGCACCAGGAGAAGGAACGTATCCAATATCTTTATTACGAGATCAATTTGCAGAGGAACTATCATTTCCAAATATATATTGCGGAGAACAAAGAAAAGCTAACAAAAACATTTCTTATTCTAATATTTGTAAGTGGGAACTCAGGCACAATGATAGAAGATGTTGTAATATAGCAAAGTTGTTTTTTATGTTTAAAAAGCGACAGTTACAATTGATCACAAAACAAGTTGCTCTGAATTTAAGAAAAAGAAAAAATACTGAAAAACTTACTGCAAGACAACTGCTTGATAAAGATTTTGTCGATAACATTTGTAAGATTGATGATGGCTATCGATTTTTAAAAGTTGATCGCGCTTCTCCACCATACTGGCAATCTAGAAAAAAAGAAGTACTCGCAATGATACGCCAAATAGGTATACCAACTTTTTTTCTGACATTATCAGCAGCGGAGACACGTTGGAAAGAATTGCTCGTTATTCTTATGAAAACTGTTCGCAACAGAGATATTTCAGAGCAAGAGACTATCAATTTAGACTATAAAGACAAATGCGAACTAATAAGCAAAGATCCTGTAACGTGCTCTCGATATTTTGATAAACGGATAAGAGAACTGTTTCGAGTATTGCGCATCCAAAAGGACCATTCAGTGAACACCCAATTACTGATACATATATACGCGTTGAGTTTCAGCATCGAGGAAGTCCACACGTTCACTGTCTTATATGGCTAAATAATGCACCAGTTTATATAAAAGAAGATAAAAAGACAGTAAATAACTGTGTATCATTTATAGATAACTACATTACAACTAACTGCAACTTTAGCGAATCACTTAAGCAACTGCAAACACATGGACACTCTAAATCTTGTTTGAAGTTCAAAGGGGACAAAGTTATTTGCCGTTTTGAGTTTCCACAATTTCCAATGCCAACAACATTAATACTCGAACCAGTTGAAATAAAAGATGAAAATGTTTCTAAAATTTATAACATGATAAAACAAACATTGAACGATTTAGAAAAACAACATAAAAAAGAACAGATACGTTTAGATGATATATCATTTGATAATTTTTTGAATCTAATGAATATAACATTCGAAGAATATTTGTATGCAATTCAGACGCAATTAAAAAATCCGAAAGTTTTCCTAAAAAGAGATTTAAAAGACATACGAGTGAATGGTTTTAATAAACATATACTTAAACTACACAGAGCTAATATAGATATTCAATTTATTCTCGATCCGTATAGCTGCGTCCAATATATTCTTAACTACCTAAATAAACCAGATAGAGGTATCTCAAAACTGCTTAGAGAAGCTGTCGAAGAAGTAAAAGCTGGAAACTTTAGTATTCGAGATCGACTAAAAATTATAGGTGATAGATACCTTAAAGCTACTGAAATATCAGCGCAAGAAGCGGTTTACCATCTTCTATCAATGGACTTATCTAGATGTAGTCGTGCACATGTATTCATCAACACAGGAGACCCAAAAAATCGGAACAAAATGGTCAAATCTGATAAGGATTTAATGGAACTAGATTTGGATTCGCAAGAAATTTACCAAAAAGGAGATTTAGACTACTACCCTTTTCGGCCTGATTCGATGATAAATGTTTGTTTGGCTGACTTTTGCTCACTTTATAACAGATATATTAAGAAACCAAATAAAAAAAGTAAGTTGATTAAAAACGAAAATGACGATCAAGTAGAGGAAGAAGAAGAAGTTGGAGAAATTATTGCTTTAAAACAAAATTCCGGATATTTGGAAAGACGGAGAAAACCTAAAATAATCAGATATAAAAGATACAATATTAAAACCGATGAGAATAACTACTGTCGGGAGCAATGTCAGTTATTTCTACCATGGCACAGTGAAATAGATGAACTTATTAACATCGACATCTATAAAAAGTTTTACAATAGTTATGATGCAATAAAATTAAATGCTGCAAAGTATATGTCCTCAAATCAAGATGTTGCGGATTTTGAAGATCGATATAAAGAACAAGAATATGAAGACGTAGAAAATGAAATAAATGAGGCCAAACAAAGTCATAGTTACAGTGTATACACAATAGATACTGATGCCCATTATAGTTTAACCCAAGATATCTCTGACAAACCATCAACAATCAAAATGGAAAAGTATCTAACTCCTAAAATAAAATCCAACGACGAGTACTATGAATTGATGCTTTCACTAAACGAAAAACAGCGAAAGTATTGCATGAATTTGCTGTTTTGTTTGAAGACAAAAACAGAACCAATTTATAACGCAGTTATTGGAGGAGCAGGTGTTGGAAAATCTTGCTTGATAAATGCAATTTATCAAACTCTTTTGAGATATTTTAATAGTTTTTGTGGCACGAGAATTGAAACAACTAAAATCTTATTATGTGCTCCAACAGGTAAAGCAGCTTTTAACATTGGAGGTGTAACTACGAATTCAGCATTCGACATATTCAACCAAAACCATGAGTATACAAATTTATCCCACGATCGACGAAATACGCTTTTGAGTAACTTAATAGATCTGAAACTTATAATTATAGATGAAATATCGATGGTTGGAATATCTCAGTTTGAATTTATTAACCTCCGATTACAGGATATTTTAGGTACAACAAAGATGTTTGGTGGTGTATCAGTAATCTGTTTTGGTGATTTTTACCAACTTCGACCTGTACAGGACTACTTTGTATTTAAGGTCAACACAAAAAACAAATACGGAACACTTTTCGAAAATCATATATGGAATAACTTTCAAGCTTATGAACTTACAGAAATAATGCGACAAAAAGATGACAAAGTTTTTGCAACAGCTCTCAACAATCTTGCATCAGGTAAATGTTCGAAAGACGACATTGAGTTATTTAAATCAAGAGAATGTAGTTTAGAAAAAAACACACCACCTCTTAATGCTATAAACTTGTTCAGAACAAATGCGGATGTAGATAACTTTAATTTATCGTCACTTAACAAAAATAAAAATATGGCGTACGATATGCGAGCAGATGATATAGCGGAAGGAGATGTGAGTGGTGATATTAAGCAAAAATCATTAAAAATAATTGAATTAAAGAAAAGAACTGAAACTTATGGACTAGCAACTAATATTCTACTTAAAGAAGAAGGCAGTTATATGATTACTGTGAACATAAATATTGAAGATGGACTAGTTAATGGTGCAAGTGGTGTACTTAAAAAAATTGAAGCTTATAAAGGTAAACCATACAAGTTATGGATTGAGTTTAATGACAAAAATGTTGGCTCAAAGACAAGACAATTGTACCATCACGTAATAAAACGGTGTGGTTACGAACTTAATTGGACTCCTATTGAGAAAATTACACGCGAAATTTCAATGAACAACCCGAAGTTTAGGCAAAATGTGAGAATTAAACGGACGCAGTTTCCAGTGGTATCTTGTGAAGCAATAACTATTAATAAAGCACAAGGACAAAGTTATGATGACGTAGTTGTGCATATATCTTCAGCGGACAAAAGACTTTCTCTTTCCCATGTATATGTCGCATTGAGTAGAGCAAGAAAAGCAAATGGTCTTTACATAAAAGGTAACTTTTTCAACCGAGAAAAACAAATGCTGTAATAGAAGTAGAATCAGAAGTAAATCGCTTAAGATCAGAAGCAAAAATGACGTTTGCACTAAAGTTCCTATCAGATGAAAACAGCTGTGCAATAAGAGTTATATATCATAACGTCCAATCTTTAGTAAAGAATTATCAAAACATCAATTGTGACAACAACTAAATGAATGCAGATATTTTACTTTTTGCTGAAACTTGGGTGTTTGGAGACGAAGAAATCCATTTTGCCAAATTTAATTTATTAGCTCAAATAACATCTAAAAAGGAAAGAAAAGCCAATGTTGGTGCTGTATATTCCAAACATGACTTTAAAGTATTGTTCGTCAAAAAAATGCAAAAAGGAAAATCTTATATCAACTTTATCGGAATTAATGTTAACACCATAAACATAATTTTAATATACAACTCTGTTTTAACCTCAAAACAAGATCTATTATCTAATATTGAAAAGTGTTTAAAAATTATTGAAAATAATAAAGTTCTTATAATAGGAGATTTCAACATCGATGCATTAAGTGACAGAAGCATAGATTTTATTGCAACAATGAAAAACAATGGATTCACTTTAATGAATATTGGAGTTTCAAAAAATGGAAACACTCAAATAGATTTAGTTTTTTGTCGAAACTTTTTAATTAATGTAAACCCATATGAGAGCTATTTTCTTTCCACGGTGGTTTATTTTAAAATAAATGCAAGATATTATTTATGAATTTGAAATTTAAAATTAAGTTTAAGTATACCATTTATCTGTATTTGAATTAATTTAATAATTCATTTTATGAATGATTAAATAATAATATTTGATATATTTAATTGACAAATAAATAGTTAATCATTGAGATAATGTTTCTTTAGTTTAATATACATAAAAACATATTTATAAAAAGTGAGCTATCTATGAATATGTCGTTCTTGTTTTGTAATATGGCTTTGAAAGTAGTATAAATAGAATAATAATATTATCAGTCTTGAATAGAACGATAATATCTTCAATTAAATTTAAATTAGGAAATAATCAAGCAATTCAGAGCTTTCAATAATTAGCTATTGAAATCCTAAATCAACCATTTTATTTGATAATTGATTTTATCGTGTCTTGCGTTTGTGTGTTTGTTTGGTTAATTTTTAAAAACTGGAATTTTTGAAATTGATATACTGAGTTTGAAAATTTATTTTATAATATAATCTAAACTTGCATAAATGTAAAATATGAGTAATAAAAATTTTATTTAATTTGAGTTAAGGCAAATGTAAGAAAAAATGTAATTATAAAAGTATTATTTAATTCTTATCTTAACTGAAGTGCCCTCTAGTTTTAGTGAACCTCTTAAGTTTTAGACATAGCCTCTTGCTTTGCTTGTGTGAATGGACGAGATGGTATATTCTCACTTTGTTTTCGTGATCTAGACGTTTAATCCTTTTAATAGTAATTTTTCTTTTTTTGCTATTTTTAATTATATTGGTTGTTTTTTTTGAAGCAACTAACGTTTCAACAATTTTTTCTGGAACATCTTCAAGTTTTTCTTTAGCCCGTTGAAATTTTATTAGTGTGTTTTAATACAATTTTGATAATCACTCAATTCAAGGTTAATAATTTTTTGAATTCGGTCATCTAATGTTTATGCTTTTTTCATCTGACTGCAAATTTGTCAGATATATGGATTTGGGTATGTCCGTATGTCCGTCCGTCTGTCTTTCTGTCTGTCCGTACGTCTGTGCACACTCTAACTCTAATAAAGGGACTTTGATCTTTACTCTAAATCTTTACCAAATTCTTACTTTAATAAAAGGATTGTCACCAATTTCTTACTTAAATAAAGGGATTTTCATCTTTTTTTAAGCTAATTAAGGGATTTTTTTAGTCAAAAATGACAAAATAATCGGTCGAAAACACAAATAGTATGCTCAAAATTGGATTTTAATGGGTCAAAAATGGACAAAATTGTTTCGAAATAAGCAAGAATCTGATAAAAATAGCGAAAATTTAGGCTGTAAATTGAGTGGCATATGCCGCTTTATATTGAAAAAAATATCAAAAAACAGCACAAAACTGGCCAAAATATACAAATTTAGGCAAAAATGGTCAATATTAAGAATACAAACTGAGTGGCATATGCCGGTTTTGACTTAAAAATAGTGATTTTGAAACTCAAAATGGCAAAAAAATACCAAAAATCTAGCCAAAATGGGAAAAATTAGGCTAAAATTTTAAAATTTGATTAATACCAAAAGTGGCATATGCCGGTATTTGCTGTAAAAATATTGATTTATAAACTTAAAAATGTCTCAAAAGCTAGTTATCATAGGGTAAATTCGGCAAAAATGTCAAAACTTAAAATGGCATAAGCCACTAATAAACGATTATAAAGTGATTTGTTTTTGATTTCATCTGCTTTTAACATAAAAACTAACTTGTAACCGAAAATATAAAATAATGGGAGCGAGCGAACGAAGAGAGAGAGAGAGAGAGAGAGAGCGAACATATACTATCTAAAATTTAAACAGCAAAGTCAGATATTATGACCGTATCAATCTTGTTTTAAATATAGTACTGTTGAAATTTTTAAAATGGTTAAAATTTCGTTAAACTTTTTCTTATTTGCATCATCTTCAGAAACTGGTACTAACTGCATTTTTTAAAATTACTCATTAACCCAATTTTATTTCCAGTATTAATGACAAAACTGTAAAAAATCTGGCCATAATAAATAAATAAATCCTCCTTTCTGTTAAATAATTTGTTTCTTTTTGCGAAACGATAATTTTTTACTTGCTAACTTTCTTAATATATTTTTATGTTGTTTAAGATATCTAATTTTACACTTAAATAAAGGTAAGTTTACACGTAATCAGTTGTATGAAATTTCAGGAATAGCTTTTATCACACAATTATCTATTTTTTGCTTAATTTTTTTTTAAAAATCGCGAGCTTATGGATTTGACAATGTGTGTCTGTCCGTCCGTCCACGTGTTCGCAGTCTTATATTTATTAAGGAAAGACACCCAATTCCTATGTTAATAAAGGTATTTTTATGTACAAAGGTCACTAGTTAATTAATTATTAGCCGCGTTATTCATGCAATCGTCAATTATAATTATGATATTCTACTTCACATCCAATTTTTCCAAGTACTTTTAATTAATTCATTTGCAATGTAAAACTTTACATGTAGGACTAATTTCTACTGAACAATATAATATTGTATCAAATATAAATCCAAATTGTTCTTTTGAATGTAGATTTAGTTCAAACACAAATGAACTTTTTCCAGACCCAGATGGACAGTAAGTTAACCACCGGCTTGGATGATAAAACAGTAAAATGTTTAGTGTAGCCATCAAAACTTTATTTAAAATTTATAATTTTTTATGATAATATACAATCATATTTAGATTTATATTTATTTAAAAAATCTTTTAACATCCAGTCAAACGCATGTAAGATAAATAATTTCCATTAGTTCAAAAATTGCGCAATACTTTTCTAAACTTAACTGAGTATTTCTTTCCTCTAGCTTAACTTGAAAGTATTTATCTTAATGATTTCCCAATATAAATGTACAAATCTACAAACTTATACTTTAAATTTATAAAATTCAATGTTAAAATAAGGATTTGATCAAATCAATTAATAAGTTTCAAACAAAATTTTTAAATGGTTGTTGATTGGCAGCGTGGCTGATGTTGAAGTATGGCTAATAATAAATGTATGCATATAATAATATTTTTATTTTCAAAATAATGTTTTTTTACAATAATTTTTAATGATAAAGATTTGAAGAATGATTAATTATTCTATTATATCATAAAGAAAACTAATCTTTATTACATTAATATGTTAAAGTATTGAAAACCTTAAATAAAATTAACCCATTGTTTTTAATTCTTATTAAATAATAAACAAAATTTATATTAAAATTAAGTTCAAATGAATAACTTCTTATTTCTCATTTATAGAAAGTAAAATTATATTCAAAATCAATGTATCCAATTTCAAATTTTAATCAAATTTGAAATTAATTATGAATTTTCAAATTCAAATTCAAATTAAAACAAATATATTCTATTCAAGTTCATATTTAAATTCATGTTTAACTTCAAGTTGAAATCAAAACCGTTAATTCCTCTTTCAGTGCATGTCAGATTGAATATTTCCATTAACATGAAGTTGGAACAATATTTTTCAAATATAATTTGAGCAATCCTTTCACGTCGCTTTCAAATTCGGCGTTAGAAAAATTAGCTATTATAACATAGATGTGTAGATGAAAATCAGGATCAACAACACTTCCAAGAACGCCTATGAATTTATTCACCGCTATTCTTGATTGTCATCGTATACGACCGTAATAATATGGTGAAAATTCAAATCTAATATCTGTTAGAATAGTTTGTCTAACCATTTCTTTTAGGATATAATCGTAAGCGATATATAAACATAATACCGCTGAAACAGGAATTGTGTTTTGTTAGAACTGCTCAATTTTGAGTTAGTATTTTACCATTATAAAGAATTTATTTATTAAAGATATATCTAAATTAAACTGAATTACTTTAAGCATGTTTATATTCATGATAATTATAAATTAATGAATACATTTTTGATTTTAAACCAACAAACTCATGAATAATATACTCATTAATTTCATTTTTTAAATATCCAATTTCTTTCTTGTTTTTATCTGATTTTAATTTACAAATATTATTCATTTCTGAAAAATCCATTATGGAATTAAGCAAATTAAATTTTTTAATTTATCATCGGTTCTAATATTGTATATAAGAGAATCTGCATCAGAATATAGTAATTTAATTTTGTTTTTATAAAATTTTTTAAAACATAAAAAATGATACCCAAGTATTAAAATTTTAGATAATTCTAAAGCACCAAATCCAATATAAATCGGTTTATCCAATGTTACAACTGTTTTTATCATTTTAATTATTACTTAATCTTCTGTCAAAACATCAAATTCTTCAAATAAGTTTATTAACAATTATCTATTTGCTTGCTTTTATTGTAAAATAATAATAACACGGATCTAATTCATATTGTTTCTAAATAGCTTATCTGAGTGCTAGAAAAACATCAGCTAAGAGACAACTATCTAATAAAACATTTAAATCGTGAAATTCTCCAATCCATTCTATATATAAAGTCTTCCATATTTTTTTAGCGTGTTTATAAATTTCTTTTGAATTTTACAGATTTTTGGAAAGCTCAAATTAAACAGAGTAACTTTAACTTTTTTTATTTATTTTGATTAAAAAAATTATACTCTTTGATTTATATTTATAACTACTTACTGCTGTATGATGATATTAAATTTACAAAATTGACATTAAGTTATGTAATTAAAATTGGAAATTGACATTTTCTTTTCAATTTATAAGATAACTCTGGATAACATTTATGAGTTGATAAATTAGGCCTTGAAACTCGTTAGAAAAAAACGCGCAAAATAGTTTTATAATTGTTAGAAACAATTGTTCAAATCTTTATAAAACTCGTTTAAAAAAATCTATTGATTTGATATCAATAAAATTTAAAAGTCTCAGTTTATGCATAAACTCAACGTATTTAAATGGCAATACTTGGAGTTTAATCTTAAAGCTTCTTCGAAAATTTTTATTTAATTTTTTCCTTACTAAAACCCTCAAAACATAGCCCCAATTAAAATGAAAAGAAATAAAGCAACAATTTTTAGTATTCTAACCCAACTTTTTCCTATTTTTTAAAAAAATTGAATTAGTTAGAAATAATCAAAATAGTAATATATTTTTAAGACATTTAAGATCGTTAATTATAAATAACATTTTTTGAAATGTTTATGTATGAAAACAACTATAGAATAGTTACCAATAAGTTTTTAAATGGTTTAAACAAATCGATAATCAACGATTTTCAAGGCATTATTGATAAAAGACAATTTTATTTTCTATTTATATTTCAAAATTTATATCTTATGTTATTAATTTATTATTAACTAGTAAAAATTAGATATGAAATAAAATTGTAAGTTTTTTATTTATCTTGTCTTGTTTTTAACAATCTAAGTCAAATTTCAATATATGTAATATAATAGCAAAATTGATAATTTTCATGCTTGTATGCTAGTTATTTTTACGGATGTAAAAATTTGTAATTATAATTCAAGTATTTTTTCTTATTTTGTTATAAAAATATTTAGATTTTTAAATATTTTTAAAATTTTTTTTATTATAACTTATTTAAAGAAATTATTATGTATAGCGTTAGATCTAAATAAAGCAAAATCATATTTAAAGAAATCATTTTGTATAGCGTTAGTTATTAAAAAGAAGTTGATAAAAACTTTATTTATTTTGAATTTCTTATTAAATTGTACCTAACTATTATTAATAAATTTAAAAAAAGCTAAAAAGTTATTATTCTTATTGATTAGAGTAACAATGATAGAAAAGAATTTAAAACTGAATTTCGAAAATTTTTTATACAATATTCACGAAAACCATACGTCACAGATGGAAATAAAATAAATGTGCTCAGTTATCAGATAAAAAGCGGTTGTGGATATTGCAGCAGCAAGTCCGGATGTTTTTATAATAAAATTAATAGAATATAATAGAATATGAAATTATGTAAAGACTTTGTTACTAACTGTCAGTACTACATTTGAGTGCTAGCACTGACAGCGTAAGGTTAAAACTCAATAAAATAAGTAAATCCTAAAATCGGTTGACAACAATGGCTTATGCGACACCGAATTTTGGTGGACAGGAAGGTATAATGTGGTCTTTAAAGTGTTTTTATTTATAATTTTACAGTACATAAATTTTTAACGACTAAATAACTTGTGAACCAATAATTAACTTACCAATTATAACTATTATTGTAAATACGGTACTGTTTAACCTTTTGACAAAAGATATCCAAATCTCCACTCTTCAAGCACGGATACGTAGTCATAATTTTCTATACTTCATTTTAAGCTTACTTTGTAAATGTCAGGTATTAGATTAGACATGACCCTCTGTGATTTTGTGTGTGCAATTTCAATTTTTTTGAAATTTTTAAAATTTTAAGAACTTTTTCAATATTTACAATTATTCCAGTTTTCTTAAATTATAAATAAGACTTAGTAGACAAAGATATGTTAAACATTCTTGATTTTAATATGTGTTATTCACCGCTTATACTTAACTATGTGAATCAATAATAAAAATATATTGGCCGATTTTTTTTGTTTACCTATATAAGTCACTCTTATACTGTTCTATTCGGATTTTCACATTTTGTAGACCGGTTATAAATGTATGTGTGCAAAAATATACAAAAATCGGTATTACGGAAATTTTTTGGTACTGGATTAAGTAGAGAAAGAAATTTTTTAAGACTTTAACAATTAACCACTTATACACTAAACTATTGCACATATCTACTCGCTTAAAAAATATTTGAATCATAGTCAGCGCTACATTTTCACTTAATGGAATACATACTTTAGATGTATAATAAAAACTTTAAATTTTAAAAAGTTTACAGTCAAAATTTTATCATTTTCACTTATTGTATATGATTTTCTTTACGTAATAAATAGTGAGATAACTGTTTTAAATATTAAAATAAGTTATATTAGATATATAAGTATATATATTCTCTACTTAATCCAGTACCAAAATATTTCCGAAATACCGATTTTTGTATAATTTTCCACACAAAAACATCTATAACCGGTCTACAATATATGAAATTTTGAAATGAACAGTATAAGAATGACTTATATAGGTAAACAAAAAAAATCGGCCAGTATATTTTTATTATTGATTCACATAGTTAAGTATAAGCGGTGCATAAAACATATTAAATTCAAGAATGTTTAACATATCTTAGTCTATTAAGTCTTAATTATAACGTAAAGAAACTGGAAAACTTGAAAATAATAAAAAAATTGAAAAAATTTAAAAAAAATTTAAAAAAATTTAAAAAGTTTTAAAAAATCGAAAAAATTTTAAAAATTTTAAAATGTCCACACAAATTCTCAAACGATCATGTTTAATCGAATAACTTAATTTTACAAATTAAGCTATAAAATAAAAATAGAAAACATTCATTTCACTTGTATTTCACATTTGATTTTAATAATAAATTCCATTTCAGAGGTATTTGTTTTATAGATGTTTTCTTATAAAAACGGGAAATCACGTTCTCAATTTTAGCCTTATTTTGGTAATTTTTGCCTTATTTTTCCAATTTTTCTCTATTTGTTGCCTACTTTTCCCAGATTTTGAGCAATTTTTTTCCTTTTTTTAACCATTATTTTGCCGATTTTTGCCAATTTTTCGGCCTTATTAACGGGGAAATCACTTTATTAGAATAAGATATCGTATAAGATCCCTTAATTAAACATAAGAATACCTCAAAATCCATTAACTAGACAAAGAAACTGGTAAAATCTCTTTATTAAAGTAAATATCAAAATCTCTTATTTAGAATAAGAGGGCTGACAGACGGACAGACGGACGTACATACCCAAATCCATATATCTGTCTAAAAAGTCAGATAAAAAATATCTGTTTGTGTTTAATTTGTTCATCGATGATTAAACGTTGTATAGTTTTAAATCGATATAAATACACATATCACAAAAATTTCGTGATTTTCACAGGAATGAAATATAAAATAATTTACCAAATGACTTAAAATTAGTTTATAAAGTTTTTAGCTAACTTTGAAAAGTTTAGATATTGCATTTGGGGTTCGTCTCTATGTTTATGGAAAATTTTTCAGTTTTTTATTTTGTACAAATTTTTGAATTTTTTGAATTTTTTCAATTTTTTTAAATATTGTTGTGTCAAAACAATGTCGTTAAAAACTTTTTATTTCCTTTTATATTTTTCAATGTTAGTTATATCTAAAATTAATATATTTGTAATTTTTAGCTCACCTTTAAAAAAAGTAGAGCTTATGCTTTAGACACTGTCCGTCTGTCCATCTGTCCGTCTGTGTGTCCGGAATAGCTCGACCATAGGATTTAGCACGTAATTTACTCAAGTTTGTTTTGGCATTAATAACTTATAGGTTTAGATTAAACTATTAAAAAGTGAGCTCTCTATGAATGTGTCCTTCTAGTTTTTAACTCAATTTGACAAATTCAGCTATTGGATTTGACATGTCTGCATGTGTTTATGTGTGAATGTCTGATGTAGACATTTTTTGTCTGGCTGTCTGTTTGTCTATGGACCTTTTTAACATGCAAAACTCATCCGAAAGTGAACAAATTTTGTGCAAACATGGTTCAAAATTAGCTTTAATAGTGGCGAAACAGACCATAATCTGGATAAAAAAGGATAAAAATAGGGAAAAATTTGTAAATACGGACACAAAATCAAAAAAGATATGTTTAATATCTGTGTAAGAGTTATTTTTGGTGTCTATCATCTTACCAATTGAACTGAAAAGCTATGACTCACCTTGGACCAGTTTTAATGTTAGCTCTTCAGCAACTGAACTAATAATGATTAAAAATATCCTAAACAGTTACTGAAGTACTATTTATAACAATGTTTTAAAACATTTGAAAATATTGTTACCCAAAAATAGATTTTAAGTCAAATTTAGCGCATTACTAAAGTTTATTCTTGTTTAATTTTATAATGAAAGATTATAATTTTTAAATAAGCGATTATTTATTATAATCACTGATAATGTTCGTTTTTGTCAAATTGAAGACTTAAAGATTTCTTACACAATCTAATTAATAAAATAATTTATTACCTAACAAAGCTTTTTAGGTTTTATAGTTCAATTTAAATAGTCAAAGTAGAGCTTATTAATTTGTGTTTGTCCAACCGTCTATCCCCTGTCCGCAGTTTTCAATTAAATAATGTATTTTTCTCAGATATCTTAAATTAATAAAAAGATTCGACATTTTGCATATCATCATAAGTATTAACGTATGAAATAGTGAGCTTTGTATGTATGTGTCGTTGTTGTTTTCATTTTTAAACAATCAAAACTACAATGATACAAAAACTAAGCACTTCAATGAGAATAACAGAATAAATTAAATAAATACTTTGAAAGCTATATAAATTAGCTTACAGTCTAATATTACTAATACAGACTTATGTTGTTTCGCTTTATGAAAGTTAAAGCAAAAGTTGAAATTTTAAAATACAATTGAAAATAAAAAACCCGTTAAAAGCGAAAGCAAAATACAAGTGAAATGAAGCATTTTTTAAAAGCAAAAGTAAAATCCAATTAAAATCAATATTACAAAAGTTAAAGCAAAAAACAAATTATTCGACTTTTACTTTTAAAAATTGAATTAAAAAGCGAAATAATAAAGAAAAGTTAAATAAATAATTTAATTTCACTTTTGCTTGAAGCAAAAGTAAAATACAAGAATAATAAAAAATTCTAATAAAAGCAAAAGTAAAATACAAGTAAAATAAAAAATTCTAATAAAAACAAAAGCAAAATACAAGCAAAATAAAAAATTCTAATAAAAGCAAAAGCAAAATACAAGCAAAATAAAAAATTCTAATAAAAACAAAAGCAAAATACAAGTAAAATAAAAAATTCTAATAAAAGCAAAAGCAAAAAACAAGCAAAATAAAAAATTCTAATAAAAGCAAAAGTAAAATACAAGCAAAATAAAAAATTCTAATAAAAACAAAAGCAAAATACAAGCAAAATAAAAAATTCTAATAAAAACAAAAGTAAAGTACAAACAAAATTAAAAATAAAACTAAAAGATAAAGCAAAAGACAATCTAAATTAAAATAAAACTCTAAAGCGAAAGTTAAAGAAATGTATAACTAAAATTTAAAAGTTAAACAACATTAAAACAGACTTAAAGTTTAAAAATTGTTTTCTAGTTGTCTTTACTTAGTTTGGAGTATTTTGATTAATCTATATAGAAAGTATTTAAAGGTATGAACAGTGTGTTTATAGCCCAAATCATAATATTATATAAATTAACTGTTAAAATTCATTAATAAAATCCATTAACGTATTTTCCAATTAGATTAAAATCATCTCGGTTAAAAAATAAATTGCTATTAAAATAACATGATTAATGAAATTAAAATTATAATAAATAGTAATAAATCATATATTATACATATTTAATAATCATCCTTATTTTGAAATTATACTGTATTAAATATTTTTAAGCTTGTTTCTGATATTGTGCTTACAGGAATATTAAATTTATAGGATTATTCTTAAATAAACCCCATTTATTGGGCTAAATAACGTGTATCAAATACTTGTTTTAATAAAAAATTTAATATAATTAAGTATTTTAATTCAATAATAGATTGAATAAATTAAATCAAAAAGAATGGTACACTACTTAAGTATAATAATTTATAACTCTGGTTTTGTTATAAATTAAAAATTTGCTAGCACAGAATTTTGCTTATCTTTATTTTAAGTTTTGTAGCTTTCGACGCTCACTCTTATTTTTAAGACCAGCCAAATCAATTTAGGGATGTTTATATCTCAAAGTGAGTGAAAATTTTCTTGTTGAAAACGTTATAAAACACGCAGCTGATTAATATATTAGTGTATTTAAATAATTAAAATCGAATCAAATACAGAATAATTATTTTTAAAATCAATTTAAAATACAAAACAATTTTGTTTTTGTTCTTAATTTTAAATTTAAACTTTATTTATTTATTAAATACTCATTTAAGAAACAAATTCGTTTCTTTGATTATCTATCTTTTGGATTTATACTACTTTTTTGTTATTTTTTTCGTTTCGCTAACAATAAATACTAAAAAATCCATATTACGATTATAGTTTGTCTTATAAATTCTACTTACTTTATTATTAATTGGAACTTTATAAAAAACTTTAAAGAAAGATCAACTATAAGTAAAATTTGAATATCAATAGAATTAAAATCAAAATATGGAAAGAAAAGTTCGGATAATAAAATAAGATTATTATACTACTTTATTTATGTTAAGGAACGTTTTTGTGTGTTAACTCCCTTCACATCACATATTTATGTTTTTCTAATAAATTCAATTATATATATCTACTGCATTATACATTCATTAATTAGATTATTAATAATTAATACTTATATTTGAAATGATTAATTTTCTATGTAAATATATTTCAGTATATTATTTAATGTCAAAACTTAAGTTTTATCTTCAAAATTATTCTCTCAATCTAATCACATAATTATTCTAAGTATTATATATAAATATGTTCATTACTAGGGCCTTGAAAATCGTTAATTAACGATACTATTTTTCAACAGAATTACTTAATTCGAAATATAAATTCCTTTATATTAATCATTGTACATCTTAAACACACTTTAAAATTTTTAACAATTCTAACGAATCTAACGATTTTAAAAATAACTAACGAATTTAAATATATCTAACGAGTTCAAGGAATTTCTCTTAAAATGTGGTAAAAATAATAAAATGGTAAAAATTATTATCATTTAAAATTTTCTAAACGCATTCGAGGAAGATTCTGGATTAATTTATTTAGAATAAGTGAATTCTGAAAATGATATGTATCACAATCATTAGTTTCTGTATCTAAAGATTTCATTTTAAAGTAATTTTTTGTATAACAGTAAGGTTTTTAATGAAATATTTTAGGGTTTAAATAACTATAAATCTCTTTTAATTTAATTTATTA